>NIPQ01105823.1:0-16607 GCA_002806875.1 Lepidotrigona ventralis hoosana | reverse complement strand
AGAACGTCGCCGAAGTTTTCAAGCCGGGTCCGCTCTCGCGGCTATTCTTGATAAAAATGTACATATTCAGCGAGCCGCGGGAATTATGCATCGTCTAGCGCGCGGTTTCGCGTGTCTTCGCGAATTAAGCCGAAGGCGTTGCTGGTAACAGCGCGAAAATCGTCTGTCTACCGAGAACACGGTAATTTTTCCGCCAACCTGGCCACGCAATTTTTTTTCATCAGGACCCGCGCACGCGGAGACCGATCACGAACTGGACGATCCGCTTTTTCCGGACACACTTCAACGTCTGCCCGTCAATTGGACGCTTCCTCCCGCCGCTCCCATCGACTCGCTTGCCTGACAACTTTTCTCCTCTCGTTACATAGCTATTTCGTAATTGTAACGATCCTTTTCGATGCGACGATGCTTTTTGTTGTTTTTGACTATAATTCGGACTGAATTCAGCGACGTGGCAGCCATAATACAGTCGAGTTCGAGTAGGAATGAATTAAACGTGATTTCAATAAATATTTATAAATATAATTTTTATAAATTGAAGATTAGAGACGTTGCGTTAAAAAATATTTATAGAACCAGTGTGAAGATAATGTCGATCTTTCGACATGTTTCGATCCCATACAAATAGCCTACTTGTGAAATTATTATAAAAAGATCGAAGAAAGAAAGGAAGAATTTTAATACATTGTAAAGATCCTATAACACAATAAATCTCAATAATATAATAAAAAATTATAACGTCCTTTTGAAATGATCTTGAGATGTATTGCTTCGTTTATCTCGGAATAAAGCTGTTTTCAGAAATTGATTGCGACAAACTGAGATCTACTGATCTACGAGCAAGAAATGCAAGACTATAATTGACATATCACAAGCAACAGCGCAATCTATGGGATCTATAGAAAGAGGAATTTTTTAAACGCAGGAGATGGATCGAATTAAAAATGTGTTGAGAACTCGTTTCGGAACGTGAGATCACGAAGGTATCACGAGGAAAATTGCGAGGAAGTTGTTATAATAATTACGCGCCTCGACGCTGTAATTTCCCTGCTTGTTATATCGCTCGTTACCTTCGCGAAATACTCGCTTCAGTTTCGTATGGACGCACTTCAAAACAGACGAACATCTTCAGTCTATACGAAAGTTTTCAATCTACATTCTTTCTTTCTATCTAAATTTTTCTAAGAAAACATACTTTTCTTCTTTAGACCTTGACTGATCATCGTTTCCACTATCTACAAAAAATAGAATCAAAATCTCAAAATTAAGAGAGTTCCAAATTAAAGTTTCATCGAGTGACCAACTAATGAATCCCGTTAGTCATGTTAGAAACGTAAATCCTCGCCATCGTCGTACGCTCGTGGCAACAATCTCGAAAGAATAAAAGCAAAGGCAAGAAAATTTGATGCATCGGTGGTTAGCCGACCGGCAATGACCGATTACCGGCGAATCGTCGCGGAAAACGAGGAGCTCGTCGGCGACGATTCAGGGAGGAACGGAAAGCCCGAGATTTCACGTGAAATTCCGTCGTGCGCGCCACATCCGCAGACCTTCTTTTCGACCTTCTTCCCGGTGGAATCCGCAAAGACTTCCGAGGGTGGCCCGCATTCATCGTAACTGAAGCAGAGCGAATCGCGCGATCGAGTTTTACGACGACCGCAGGGTGCCGTGCGGGAACCTGAAACAGCGCTGTTTACGCTTTCGCCCTTTCCCTTTTCTTCCGTCCGTTGTCCGAGGTTGCATCGGAACAAACGAATACTGCTCTGCATTCTGACAGACAGAAGCTTGAGAAGGGTTTCTTCCTTTTTTCTTTTCTCGGTTACAAGGGGTTGGCCCAGAAGTTATGCAAAACCGAGCGATGTATACCTGGTGGACACCTACTTGTGAAATCGGCGGCAAGCGCAGCGAGGTCACCTCTATCGTTACCACGGCCGAACGAACGTCCGTCAAACTACACGTCCGATTTTCGTTTTGTGATTTATTGCGAGGCCACGACTCGTTAAAGGCTTGGCCTAACGCTCAACCTGAGCTCAGCGCGTGCATGCTGCGAGATGCAAGGTCGTGTACGGTCTGAAAATTCGTCTTGGGTGTGGAGGGTAAAGCGATACTTTTGACAGAGCGACAGAGGAATGAACTATAAGGGAATATCTGGAATCTATTCTGGAACATGTGACGTGGTTTTAGGGACAGAGCTTTGAATGGAGAATGTTTTGGATACGTGACGACAGTCTGGCCACCGTTGACAATGGACAGACGAGCTGCGACTTTCGGAAGATTTTACGAGCGAAGTTTGCCAACTGGAAAATTCCAAAGAATTTAGAACTGTGCAAATAGTTCGATTAAGTAACTATGTTCGACTTAATTCAATTGTTCGAATACGAAGTCAATTCAAACGAATAAAATTTTTTTCGTTGTTGATCTTGGAGAAGCAACTTTCTCGAGAGGATAGATAGTAGATTTATCTGAACTTTGGCCGGATAGATTAAGAGACGGTTGGTCAGGTCTAAAAGAGGCTGATGCCTCGAGAGTTTGCCCGCGTGTTACGAAACACTGACATTAGAGTGTTTACCGTAGAATTTTGTAATCGCATCTACTTCGGCTGATAACATGCCTCTCTGTTCTAAATAATACGACGAGTGCAGACGAAACTGCCAGGTTTCGATCTCTGAAGCGAGCACCGCTTCGTTTAAGCGAAGTTACGGGCGAAAGTAAACTCGAAGAGTTGCAGTGATAATAAAGTAGGAAAGGTACAAACGAGTTCGCATTATACATAATAAAAGTCGCGGTATCGTCTTGAAAACGGAAGATTAATATCGAATAAATTGCGAAAATTCTCGGAGACGCCAGCCGAGGAAGGCAAACAATCGTTTGCAGGGCTTACGAATTAAGAAATATGATCGTATCTACAAATGTGATCAAGAGTGGTTGCACTTCGCCACGAGAAGTTAAAGAGTAATATTAAACCCTTAAAAAAAAAAAAAAAAAAAAAAAAAAAACGAGCATACATCCATCAGTGGAGAAGCAGCGACGTTAATGAAGACTACAAATTCGAAACTATAGCTTGTTGTTGAACCACAGTAATTTATTTCTCTTTTATAAACAAATATTTGTTCCATCCGGAGGGAAACATTACAGTAACTGTTATTATAATGATTTTAATATTTTATGTATTTTAATTTAATTGTTAATCAATTTAAATCCAATTTGCGTTTGATACCCATACTGCGAGCATAAAGGTAAATAAAACAAAAAAAAAAAGAAAAATTGAACATTGGGGATCATGATAATTTAGAATTCTACATTACTTGTGTACTTCTGGAATTATCAATTTAATTTAATTTCATCCTAATCATAAAGGATCTTAAACAACAATAGACAGAATCCTTGGAATTTTATCATTAGTAATCCAACACAAATTATCTACAACCCAACGGTGTCTTATGGATGCGCAAACATTCGCATCAACCACACTATTTTTCGTTTCAATTAAAGTATGCCAAATTGGTTTCGTGACACGAGCGAAATTTCTTGGCGGAAAGGTCGGGACGCAATATCGCGTACAAACGATACGGGAACGAACCACCTTGGCCACGATCGTTTAAATTAGTTTCTCGCCTTCACCTGTCGAAGCATCGGTTCTCATCCTTTCGCGCCCTCCCCTCCCGAGAACCGATGGATGAGAGGGGAACGGGTTAGAAACGAAACGGATCCGTTCGCAATTTGATTTACTGCCTGGACAACCCAAAGGCTCGCCCGCTGCACTACACAATATTCATTTTGAATAAGCAAATTGCGAGATTCAAGGTCGCCACGGCTGAAGGGCTTCATTTCGACGGGGAGAAAATCGGTTGCCTGGTTCAGTTCTACGCAAAATTCCTCGCCGTCCGGACGTCCGGTCCGCGATCACGATCGTTGTTCATCTCTTGTCCAGTTCTTCTCGCCTTCTTGCCTCTCCTCTTTTTCTCCGTCGGATTTCACGCGCGATTCACGCTCGACTAATCGAGTCAATCGTGGCAAAAATCGCGCGACAGTTGATCCGAGAGTGTCTGACGTGATTTATAATATACAACGTGCAGCGCCATCGTTACTTCGCTCGTCTACCCCTCGACGATAGTTGACCGCGCAGAAGAAACATCGAAGTAAATGAATGAGATAGTATACGATAAGCAATCGAGCTGACACCTGACGGGTGTTGTATCTTGAATTAATTTTAACGCGCCGCTGGCTCGCCCGTTTAGCTTTTCGCGGCGCGTTTACAAGTATCTATCGATCGGTTCGATTCGGTTCGGTTCGTGGGACGTTGCGGTCAAAATGGTGGAAGAGAACGTTTGTCTCGCTTCGGCGATTGATATTAATTCACCGTTACCGTGCACTTAAATTTGGCGCACATCATAAATTCCACGGACGAAAGCTCGCAGGTAATTTTATACCGAACTAGGTGCACCGTAACTCTCGAGATTCGTTATCGCATTTTGGAAATTTCATTGTTACAAATAATAACCTAGCTGATGTCGATCTCTCTATTTATTTTAAATTCTAACAACCAGGTACTGCAATTGAAATAAAGTCATCTTCAATCATTGAATTAATAACCAGTATTACGTGCGATTTGTTATCGCAATTGGGAAATTTCATTGTTACAGATAGCAATGTAGGTCAATTTTCCTATTTATTTTAAATAATTCTAACAATTAGATACAGCTATAGAAATAAAGGTCAAAATTATCCCATAAGCAGTATCACGCAACCATATATAATATTACTCGACTCTGAAATTTTCAATTTGTTATAAAATTGAGATAAAAGTAGAATTCAGTAAATTTGAGTAATCTAAATAAATCACTACAATCCAAATCCAATTTATACTCTAAAGATACTCTAAAGATACTCTAAAGATTCGGAGGTTAATCAATATTTCGTACGTTTGTTTCTGCAAAATTCATAGAAATAAAAAACGTCCCTTGGAATTCAACAAGCGGACGTCAAAATGGCCGCGGCTGACAGACTGGATCCGAAGGGGGCTGGCGATTAGAATTCGGGCGTTAGGTATCGGAGCGATATATCGATAATGGGTCACGATATCCGCGGGGTGCGCTCGCGTATGATGTACGAGAAGTAATATTTTCGCGCGCGCGATATATCTGCCGGGCAGCGGACAGCGGCCTCGCGATGCACCCGTCGATATCGGTTATCGAAAATATTTTTAAATTCGCAAATGATAACGTGCCGGCGTTGCTTCCGCCCGGGACAGTCTCTCGTCGCCGACGTCAGTTTTACGCCCAATCGGGGACCGTTTCTCTCGGCGACTCCCGTCATCGTTCGTTATTAAATCGTCCCCCCCCCTCCCCGCGAAATGTCGTCGACGTGATTGAAATTTAGTATCCAAACGAGGTTCTTTGTTTTTCCACTTTTTGGAAACGGTACTTCGTTATGGGGAATATCGCGTGACGTTTAAAAAGAAGTTCGGGAGAACAGCCAGCCAATTCGTCCGATTCAACGGGAAATATCCTGAAATATCCTGTTTATGAATAAAAGAAGTAGCTTTACAAAGTTGAGAAGAGATGAAGAAACGTAAGAATACTTTGACGCGAGACTATCGAGTCACAATAGAGAGATCCTCAGTAATGTATTATAATTTCTGATCGTTTTGACGTCGAAAATCGCGCTTGATTGTATTTCACGATCTCAAGTCTCTATCCTCTATCGATATCTCCACAAAATGGAGTATATCTCTTACTTCTGTTTCAAAGAGTTTCACTTAAAGTATACTAGGAAACTACCAAAGAGAATATCAATGTTAATAACCACTAAAGAGTCTGAGTGGTAATGGTACCAATATCGAAGAAGACGCCTCCAATTGTGCCTAATTTCCTCAACTAACTGGTTTCATTTATTTTTCCACGGCCGAGAAATCGAAACAACCAGCGGCGCCCGATAATACGAAACGTAAAAAGTTCACCGCTTCTCTCGAACAACAAACGAAAGGGCAGACGAAGAGGAAGAAAAAAGGCAATTAAAAAACGGCCCTCGTTTCGAGTTCGTTCTTAGTAAACGGGCGACCGATTCCGCGCAACATGGAATTCATCTGTCGGCCCTTTTTGCGCCACCTACTCTCTTCCTTTTTTTTTTGCCCTCCGTCGAATCTCTGCTTCCTTCGTCTTTTCTCGAACGTCTCAACGACCTCAAGATTGGGAGGATGGTTTTATCGCGAGCAAGTTCACCGTGTTGCTTGTCTCGCTTCGGGCGTTCTACGCGCGATAGCGACGATAGTCATACTTATAATTAGAGGAGTCAGCCAAATGATTTACGACGCACACGTGGTACACGCGGGACGCTTTCGTAAATACGTCCTCCTCGTCCTCTTCTTCCTCGTCCCGTTTCTTTCGCACGGGGACGCGATTTTGCCGGCTCCCGATTAATAATTTTAAGCGGCCAGCAAAAATCGCGAATAACAAAATGGTTAATGTGGTCGTCAGTTAGCAGCCAACTTGATAGTAGCGCGCGATATCGATAAATTCCCGATCCTATCGCCTTTTGTTTTGTCGTTAGCAGTGCGTCCAGCCAGTCACGCTATCCTGTAATTTTCCTCGGCGAATCTGCCTCCGCCGAACGACTCCGGCGAGCAACTGGCAGATTATTGTAATTTTCGGAAAGTGATACTGATAAATCTGCTCCCATTGGTTTTTCTTTTTTTTCTTTCCTGGAGGCAGGAATAACGAGAACGATTGTACGAGAAGGGTTGAGTTGAGTTTTCTCAGAACAGATAGACACTTTGTGTTTCACTTTTTTCTTAAANTGTTTCACTTTTTTTTTAAAAAAAAAAAAAAAAAAAAAAAAGAAAAGAAGAAACATTCCGTAGAAGTTGAAGTTCAAGCGGAGAAGCTTGTTTCGTGAAAATTTTTTCAAGGAAATCTATTATATTTCACTGTGAGAAGTATTATTCGTTGATTCTCGTTACTGTAAGACGCTCGATAAATTTCATTTCGGTGCTTTAATTATCCCGGGGAATAACTCGTCGCGTTCAGGCGTGTTCGAATGCGTCGGCCGTCGGAATATGGCGCAACAGGGATCCAACAGGGATGTTTTTTTCATTCGGAAACAATTATGTTACATTTAATTACTCCTACATCGCTTTCGCGTTTTATTTTGACCGGTGATATTTCATTGGGTTTCACTTGATCGCGCATAAATTTCAGCCCCGTCGCGTCGCAGGAAAAACAAATTGCCGCCGTAATTTTCGAACAGGTTTCATCTTTTTACGCTTTTCGTTATTAATTATTAAATAACGTTATTGAAATTTATCGTAAGTAGTTTCGTAATTAGTTTCATCAACAATGAATGAAATGTTATAAAAACGTTTGAAGATGGTGTGAACGAGAATGGCTTTCAAATAAAACGAAACGGTACAAGGGAAATGAAATATACATGCATTTCGAATAATGAAATTAAAAATGTAAAGAAACGAAATAATTAGGAATATGACGTCAATTTTGGTTAAAATCGTTCTCGCGTAAAAGCTGAAAGGGATACAGCTTAATGAGCGAATAAATTTCACACCAAAAATTAATCCAGTGAACAAACCGCCTCGACGTGTATAAAACACGAGCAGAATTATTTATGATCGCATATTGAATTCGTACCGAATCTATATAGAGGGAAACAACAAATAGTAGTTAAGCTTCAAGATCTATATTTATTCAGTCAGAGATACAAATCAAAAATAAACCGTATCAAACATAAATCGGAATAATTCCTCTAACTTTAAAGCGTGAAAATATCACATGGTTCATAGAAAAAAATGCTTCTGTATTTTTTCCCCCCGTATCAAAAAAGTGGAAAAATATCTACATTTGCAGAAATCCTTTAGAAACATTCTATTCGCCAACGTAAATAATTCTTTCCACAAATTCGCCCGCGAAAAATAAACGAGATACAGTAATCAAGGTAACTGTAACGTTAGTAGTAAATTTTACTTTAACCAAACAATAAAAGAAAGAATATTCCAACGAGAGATAAAATTATTTCGTTAAAAAAGAAAGATCAAGTGTTATCATATTAAATTTTGCGTTAATCGAGCCAAGAAGAAGAAGAACATTCCAATAAAAACAAGGGGAAAATGTTCCAATGAGAGGCGAAACTTATTTCATAAGAAAATGAATACTTCAATGAGAGACAATCGTTAAAATAAAATAAATAACTCTCTCGTCTTTGTAAGACGGATTGCAACATTAAATTAACCAAACCACGACAAAAGAATATTTCAAAGACGAAACTTACATTATCAAAGGAGAAGCAATTCTTGCGTCTTTGTAAAATCACTTCTTTCTCTTTTCATCTCGAGTTTCTTCCACGAAAACAAAACAAGAAGAAAAACCGTTCCATCGCACAGCTAAAAAAAAAGAAAAAAAAAAGAAAAAAAAATTGCAAAAATTCCACGGAAAAATTCCTGATTAAACGAGAAATACGACTGCATTCCGGTTGATGGACCACGGGTCGGAGGCAGCAGAGCAACATGGCGCTGCGACGGCCGTCGGAACATGGCGACCGGTTCGACGACCAGTCCGGCCCCGGTCTCGTTACAGAATTCCTGTGTACCGCGCGGCTGGCTGGATCGTATTCGGCTGGATCTCTGGCTTTTGAAAAATCGTCACGTTTCAACGGTCACGGCTCGTTAGAATATCGCTTGACAGTCGGCAACAACGACGCGCGGCGTCGAAGTACGCTTCTATTAATACGTCGCTCGCGAGCTGTCGAGCGTGTTGCGTGCCGCGGCCGCGTTCAACACCGATTCAGAACGGAACGCGTGTGCACACGGGTCGTATTGGTGTAATAACAACGAACTGAAACCTCGTGTGTTACTACGCGCCGCGTACACGCCTCCATACAAGCGCGTATTTTTGACGCACTTTCGATCTGCCTGGCTGCCCCCGGGGGCCGCGATTTAACTGGCCGAAAATTAATTGTCGCGGCAACGCCGTGTCGCACGGCCGAGCGCATTTTCGTTATTTTTCAACGGAGATTCTGGCGCGGAAATCGTGCTAGAATCTTGATCGAACCTCGGCCTGTACATTCGAACAGTAATTGCGAGAATCTAGAAAATTGCCACGTACGTAGTAGATCGCGAAAAGTGGTAGACAGGCACGTTATAAACGATTGGAACTTTTGTAACGAAACCTGATTATCGTGATGATTATGTACGTAGATATTATAAAAGTCATTTATCAGAGTATGTAGATCATTGAAGTCTATTCGTTGTGGCAACGTTAGAACGATTGATGGCGTTCAGCATCTAGCAATTTTCACCGAAAAGTTTATAAAAATGTACAAAACGTGATTTAAACTATGCACAAAGATAACACAATTAGTCACAATTAATTAAGAAAGGAGAAATACTAAATAATGTGCAAAAATAAGAAGGTGAAAATATTAAATACCATTTATCGTACGTATGACGCTACAGTAACGTCGCTATCTTCAACAATAATTGTACGCTTGAAATTACGCTAATTCTTTACTATATCACGCTAATAAAATCTCATCTAACGCACAAAATATAAATATAGTCACAAAAATATTGATTTCATTTTCTTCCATACTTTCAATTTAATTCCTTTGTTTGTCAAAATACCGTAATTTCTTTAAAAAAAAACGGGACACGATCGTTATATTTTTGTCAAATCGGACAAAATGAGACGTTGAACCCACTGGTATTGGTTAAGGGATCGAGTCGTGTTCTAGGGGAATATAAATCGTTCGATATGACTCGAAGATCGCGTTGTTAAAAGCTCCCGATTTCCCTTCTCCGCCTCGCCTTAACGCGACGATGATTGTTTTCGCTTATTACGACTGTTTCTCTCTTTTTCGTATTCCCTTTTCGACTGGGAGTCGATCGAAACTGTAATTTGCGTTTAATCAACAGCCTTCTGAACAGTGCAATGCCGAAGAGAAATATCCGCTTTTAATAAGCGTGCTCTAGCATGTTCATCGATAGCGTTTCGCTACCACCTTCTCGATTTATTTTATTCACTCGTCCGGACGAACGAGACATCATTGTAAAATCCATGGAAAAAGAATGAAGCGACACTGGACGAAACGAAATGGATTCGACGGTTCGATTCGCGTACGGAGGAATTATACGGGCCGAGAGATAACATCCCGGGTGACCTTCTCGACGGAACGCGTTTCGTCATTTTTCGAATCGCTTAATGGAAAGTTAAACGGTCGGAGATAACGCCGGGACAAACCGGCGAACATTGCGAGATCGTGGCAGTATTAATAGACGCGGATCCACGCGCGGCAAACGAAACTATCGTTCCTCACTAGCTGGAAATAGGCGCGTTCCTTGGCCGCGTATGCTCGCGCGAGTAAATATTTATAGAGATTATTTGCTCGTTGCTAACAGCGAAACCAAATTGATATTCGTTTATCATAACGTGTCGACGAGCATGACCAAGTCGTGCGTGGGTCGATTAGATACTTAGATTTGTGCTCTCTCGATGTTTATCCAATTCGCGACTAAACGTTTCAAGCGAGATCTTCGCGAAGGAATATTCAATTCAATTAGCACGAGGAAGGACCAGCCGTGATCAAATTCGCGCACAGGATGGAGGCAGACATTTTTCATCGAGGAGCTTAGCAAAGGCAAAGGATTTGCCCGGAAGTTCGATCAAAAGCACGTCCGTCGGACGAGCGGCGTGCACGGGAAGACGCGAGTGCCTCGCCATGGTTAGAAATGCCTTTACATTTGTTTCAGTCGGTCCGAATTCGTCCGCGTCGCGGCACCAACTATCAACCTCCGTGCGTCGTCATTAAGGAACGATTTGAGTAACGCGACGCTCGCGAAATTCGGCGGTAATTTATTTATTTAAATACACAGACACTGCTTTTTATACGGTCGGAGGCAGAATGAAGATATATCAGTTCAACCGGAGAATAATAAGACAAGCCACAAACACGCGAAATTAAAGGAGCAAGACACATTTTTGAAACAGATAATTAGAAAAATCGCTAAATGAGAATTAGTAAAAGATACTTGACTGAGAGAGAAAAGGGAGAAGTATGAAGAAAAGATAATCCCATGGGGAAATAATTTTCGATATTACGAGTAAACGGCGGATAAGCTGCCCCGTGAATAAAGAAACAAATGAATTTCGAACGGTTGTACGATAGATGTTAAATAATACATCGCCCACCGACACTCAATTGTTCGACACAATAAGCTCAAGTGACAGCGGTGGATCGTGCGCTCGGTTACAATTTGTACACACCTTCGATGCAACGCTCGATCACGAAACGATTCGCGAAAGCGTGGTTGTTGTTGCGTAAGGCTCGTTGTCGCTCGACGACACACTGTCGGGTATTTCGAGGCGATCGCGAGAACAAAAGTTGGCCGAGGCCATTAGTCAACCGGGCTGGCAGGTTGCGAGCGCGGCTTGAAAAAATTGACAAAGACAACGTTGTCGATTCCTACGTTGTTGGTATCAGCGTACGCGCCTATTTTATACTCTAGAAAAACACGCAACGACAGAAGTCGACCGGCTTTGCAGAACGCGCGACGGATAATAATCAATCTTCCGTGTTATTTTCACGCAAACAGAAACGGAAGAGGGGGAGAAAAAGGGGGAAAGCGAGAGAGAGAGAGAAATCGCCAGCCGAATTTCGAGCTGCAGGAAAAGGATCATTTTCCGTTCAGGAAGAACATTCACAATTCACGTCGGCAGCGAAACTTTCACGCTTTCAACCGAGAACGTTCGGTATTGACATTTTTCGACGATCTTTCTCCGACGTTTATTTCCATCCGTCATTGGCATGGATGGTAAAAAACAAACAGAAAACAAAAAGAAAAAATACACACAGCGAAGAGAAACGGATGACGAGAGGAAACGATAGAGAGGAAACGGAAGAATACGAAATGGAAAAAGGAGAAACGAGAAAAGGAAAGAGGTAGAGAGAAAAAAGAGAGAGAGAGAGAGAATATTCGCATCTTGCTGCCTTTATAAATGCTTCTACATTTATTAAGGCTACTCCCCGGAGCCTGGACGTACGAGTGTACGTATTTCGAAATGAATGCCTCGTGACGTGGCACCGCGACGCTGTCGTCGGGGCGCGCGAGCGCTGCGAAAAGTGAAATATTCCCGTCGTATTTTCACATGCGCGGCCAGGACGAATGGCGTCCCTGCGTCTGACGGCTCTCTGCTTCGGCAGCAGCGTGGCAAACGAACAGGAATAAAAGGAGAAACGAGGGGAAAAAAAAAAGAAAGAAAGAAAGAAAGAAAGAAAGAAAGAAAGGAACGAAATAATAATAAATACGTAGGCACGCGTAATACAGTATTTACACAGAGCTTGGAGCAGTGTGTACGCGTTACACGCTTCGCGTTACGTTGGTACGTGCGTGTGGAAGGCGGCGATATGTGTTTCGAACGAAACTCGTCGTTTCCCGCCGGGGAAAAATGTCCCGCCGACCGATCGAGAATATGGCGGCCGGGCCGCGCGCGCCGTTCGTTTGCATGAAAATGAAGAAAAGAATTTATTTCGTCCGTATGAGAAACGCCGGGCTTCCGGCCGTGATTTATGCGGCACGAGCGCGCGCGGGAAAGCGCGACGCGGAATTTCGCATTTTCTGCGGGTTCCTTCGTGATAGTTTGACAAAGGACCTCTGCCTGGTTGGTTATTGTGTCGCGAGGACTAACGACATCGCCGTCGCGCGTCACTGTTCCAAATACATACATATTCCCTTCTCCCTATGAAACGTTCATTCGAAGTCGTCGCGAGCAGCACCTCCTTGTTGATTCGTATCGTCGAGAAATAGAAAGAAGGCGTCTGTCGTTTTGAAAAATCTGGCTCGAAGATGGTGGCCAGGTAGTGACGATCTGAAAATTCGCGCTCGGTATCGGTTTGTTTCAACGCCAACGACGTCGGCCGGAATCGCACTGAATTATTTGACGATCGTATTTCACGGTTCACTTTTCACGCGACTTCTGCACGTTCTGGCCCGGCCGTTACAATACGCCTGTAATTTTATATAACCAGTTAAATGACTCTTGGCAAGGAAGTGATTTGTCGCACGATATTTTATTTCAGATAATCATCCTCCCGTGTCAGACGTGGGCTGTTCACCGCGACAATGTACGTATACACTGATTAATGGTTAGCCTGTTCGCCGCGGAATGAAAGAAAAAGAGAAGAAAAAAGTAGAAGAAGAAGAAGAAGGGAAAGGATAAGAAAATCGGAGAGCGAGCGTGTCTTAAATCAGAACCGCTCTCGTTTCGCGCGACGAATCTCGCATTTTCGAAATCTTGTTAGTCGCGTCGTCGTCGATCATTTCCTTGCTTACCAATCACGAGCGAGCGTCTTTCGTTATCCCCTGAACGATAAGCAATAAAAGAAAAAAAGGAAAAAAGCGACGGAGCAAATGTTATTGTCTCTTAATCCTCGAATGATTTACAGTCATCTGCTTGGAATTTTCTGCGGTAACAGAAACGTCGCCTCGCCTGCCAGACGATCGGATTCGTTGTACGCTGCTTGAAACAATGTGACATACTCCGCACGCGTGACAAATATCGCGTCAATGCGATTAAGATGTTCGAAAGTTTCATTCACACCTACCTCTCGTGTTTTAATAAGAGCTGTTTGACAAAGGCGTTTCGTGAAAAATTGGCAGCAACGCCAACGTTCAAAAGGATCTTCGACGTGTTTGAATCAAAAAGACGGAAAAGGAATTTTCTGTCGAAGAGGAGTTTTACTAAAAACAAAAAACAAAAAAAAAAATGATACGTCGTCCGCTTTGTAATTTTCTTTTTCTCGATTCGGCAAATTTGTCACGTTACTGCGACTTGTAATGAAGCGGTTACGAGAGGATTATGGAGCACCCAGTATAACATGCTCACGTAACCAACGTTGCGAAAGAAACCAGCTTTATACCCAATAGCTGTTGACCCGATAAAGATGTTTACAGATAACTTTCCGTAGACGTATCGACCATTCTTTAACACCCACGTTTTGCAGGAGCGTTTCACAGGATCATCTCTATGAAATCAGCTGAAAGGATATTGCCATAAACTGTTGAATACACGTTGAATACGCCGCAATAGCTATATTGTGCTATATTTTTGATACAAAATATACAATATAAATTACAACGTTCAGTACACGCAATAAATTTCTATTTAAATTTCTTTTTTTTTAGTTGCGATCTGGTAATAACATTTTTCAACGTGCAAACTCGATCGACAACTAAAAGAAAAAAAAAAACTCGTGAAATCGTAAAACTGCGCTGAGTACTGCATGAAGCTGAACAGCGGAATAGAATAAAGTATGAAAATATTATTTTGCTCGACGACGATCTTAATACTTTCCACGTGAACTTAAGCCAACAGTGACTGAACGCACCAGAAACGAAATTAATCATCGAAAACCACTGAAAAATTTACGAGCAATCGGCGAACCGGATCGCGCGCAGGTAGCGCGTGAAGGCGATCATCGCGAGGCGAAGAAAAACAACGAAAGCAGGCCGCAGCTTTGCTCAACCGGCAATATCCGGCGTGCAGCTTTAAAAAAAAAAGAGAGAGAGAGAGAGAGAAAGTGAAGAAAGAAGGTAAACGGGAGGAAATTACAAGATAGTGTGTAAGACGCGATCTTTTCCTTTTTCGGCCGTGGTTCGGCCAAAGTTACAATGTACGCGACACCGTGCAATTTGCATTCAAAACTGTAGGAAAATAGCGATACATGGTAATTCCCGTCTGTTCGTGAGTATCATCATGTTCCTCTCTCATTCGAGTTTCGTGACTGTGAGGACTCATAGCTCTCGATTCTTTTTCTCTCTTTCTCCCTTCCCCCTTTCCCCTTCAGGTATAATGAAACGCGTCGTTTGCAATAATGAATTCCTTCGGAATGTAATTCCGCGCGAATGCAGATGCACGTCATTAAACCTTTTTTTTTGAATAACTTAACGCGCAAATTGGGCCGGAGAAATCTGGCGAAGTGTTCTTGTTAACGGAGTGGACAAGACGAGAAAAGGCGAGTGACAACTGATCGGGCACGATCGAGCGTTATACCATACGACAGAAGGAAATGGCCGGGTTTATTCCAGAATCAGTAGCATAACTGCAAATGATGGATTACGATTAAACGTGGGGTCCGGCGGTACGATCGATCAGTCACAAATGGCTGAATAATTTTCCTACGACTGTGAGTAGCCGTAGAGCCAACGTCTTCATGAAACGAAGCGTTTCACGGCGCGGACCGTTTCCATCAGACGAGCATTAATGAAGATGAACAAGCATTATACGTAATAAACGCCGTTCTACCAAATGCTTTAACCTGTCGTTCGCAAATAAAAAGCAGCACGAATATTCTCGACAGTGCATCATCCATTCGAATAAAGATAGCAAATAGACGCCGTCTGTTCTATCAAAAGCACTTCATACAAGAGAGAATACCACTCGTTACAGGGGGGTGAGAGCCGTCCCTCCTCTTCGAACCGTGGCAACGCGGTAACAACTTAATCTCCTCGTACGCGATTCGACAAAAATATACGTTATACTGCCCCATTCCCGATCAGCCTCCGATTGACCTAGCACTTACTTTACGTAACACGCACCTCTGATCGGCTTTAAAGACTCGCCCGAAAGTACCAACGATTTCGTGTCGAAAATGGCTCTAAAGAGGTGTAACAAGAAGAAAAGAAGCAAGAAGAGAGAAGGAGACGGGATACGGAGAGAGAGAAGCGAGACTTGTGCACGAGGAGCGTAATTAGCAAGACTTTCTCTCTCTTCCTCTCATGTGTGGCTCACTCGGAGCAGTGGAGATTGCCCCGGCTGGGAACGAAATTGCGTTTTGCAGCGCGTAATACGCTGCACTTTCAAAACGGTCGGGGGGCCGTTGGCCTGGGCCGAGAACGAGGGCCGCGTTTCGAAGCTTCGGGCGGTCGCTCGTGAAACGAAAAACAAAGTAACAGAGCACCGACCGGAATACAGAACGGCGGCGGCCATGGTAGAACGATGGTAGGCCATGGTAGGCCGCGAAGACCAGTTTACGAGAAGAAACGCGCGCTATTCGCGGCGAGTGCGCGCGCGTACGCTCGCGCAGAAGGTCCATCCGCTTCGGTACAGCACACGCCGAGTCTCATCATCCCGGCGTCCTTTAATCCTCCTCGGCTGGCCTCCTGCCAGCCACGGCCAGCCCTCCTCCGCGTGCGCTTTACTTTTTCATATTTAAATGTATTATTAGCCGAGATTATTATAAGCACCAACGGCAGGCATTAAGTCGGACCGATCGCGAGCCATTATCCGCGCGCCTCACGCCGGTATCTAGAATATTTTATATCGAGAGTAATTTCCGGTTTCGCGCACGCCTTCGAGTAGACCGCGCGCGACTACCTCTCCTGTTACCTTTTCGCTTGATTTTCCTCCTGCATGCGTGAGTGTTATCAGCCGACCCACAACGTTTTCTTTCTTTCTTTCTTTCTTTCTTTCTTTCTTTCTTTCTTTCTTTCTTTCTTTCTTTCTTTCTTTCTTTCTTTCTTTTCCCTTCTACCGTTGTAACAGAAGGAAACTTTGTGTTTGATATGTGTTTATGTTGCTCGTTGATAATAGAGAAAGTAATAGGAA
>NIPQ01105818.1:0-16818 GCA_002806875.1 Lepidotrigona ventralis hoosana | reverse complement strand
TCAGAAAGTCGGACGATCGTTGTCTTGCACATGGTCCAATTCGATGGCAGGGACTCTCTCTCGTTAGGGAACGACCCGCAACTGCAATCTATCCAGCAATGTTTACATGTTCAGCAACGTGTTTCGGGCGAAACAATGATGAGTCAAACTCGGACAACACCAGCAACTCAATCGGATCGTGTTACCGGAGCCATTAGTTGAACCAGCGGAACTTTGCCAGTCACTAATCACGCCATTGTCCGTTGCATTTCACTCTGACAAACCTACGCGTTGCTGGCGCGAGAGGAAAAAAAAAGGAATGAAAGAAAACCAACGAGGAATTCGATGTAAAAACAACAACGATACGATGGTTTCGTCGATCGATTGACTGTTGGGAGCGAACGAGGAATTTTCTGCGAGGAAATCTTAACGTTTTTGACGGTCACTAAATGTGTACTCCTCTTATCTACTATTTTCTTCGTCTTTATCTATTATTTCTAACGACTCTGTTGGCAGGTTCATGCCAATTTTATACGCGTTGAACATAAATATTTATAAAAAGTTTTTATATAATGTTGTTACTGAAAAAAAGTGCAAAGTGGAAAGTCATTTGTCATTTTGTGACTTAGTTATTTATGATATTCATCAGAACAGAAATTACATAAAAGATATTGATTTGTATTGAAATATAAAATTTAGGGTTTTCGAAAACACGAACGTGAAGATATCTACAGTCCATTTATTGGCGTGAAATATATTTTATACTAACAATGAGTATCTATCGCTGCATCGAAATAATAGTGCGAGTAACTGGAACGGTTAACGTATGGGAAACGATAATGTCTGACAATCAAGTCACAAGAGAGAGAAAGGTGAACGATGCAACAACGGCAAGTAATGCAGTCGTTCGACTGGAAGCTCGAAAAATCGAAAGAAAGAAAAAAAAAGAACAAAAGAAAGAAAGAAAAGACGAGACACCGGACGAGCGGTGTTCCCGTTTATCGACTCGCTTGTCGGACAGCAAGTTCGTACATACAATTCCAGGGAATCGAATCGAACGGGATGGGGGGATGGATAGAGGGGTTGGAGGTAGGCGCATGAACCGGTCGAATGTACCTAATAACGGTGGCAATATCGCGGAAGCAGCAGCTCGGCGAACACCGTCTAAGATCCAGTTGGAGGCGTCGGACCGAATAAGAGCTTATCGATCCAATTTCCAGGGATCAACTGGTGAGAGAGTAGAACCTGGCCGGCACGCTGCTGATCACGACTGGATTAAGGACACCTTAAGACTTCGGCACGCGTCTTTTCGCAGCCGTAAGCCGCTTGCAACGCTAGCGCGGGGGACCGTGATGGCTGCGACCGTCGCAGTCGATGCAAGCGTCGTCCCCTCTCCCTCTCGCACTCTTATAATCGTACTAAGAAAAGATTTCCACCTTAGATCCACCCTCTTTTCCACCCCGGTGCGACGACGGCTTTACGTCCGAACAATTTATCCAGCCCGGTCTTTGTTTAACGTAATCTTCCTTCGACATTTCGATTATCCAGATTGAATCAAGGCTCTCCACTGTCGTCGTTAATGAGCCGACGTGTACGGTGTCTCCTCGATGCCGATGTCTTTTTCGATCATCCGAACCTGATCGGTGGCGATCGGCAAAACGGAGATGAAGTCGGCTCAAACGTGTACCCGCGTTTCTAGTCGTTTCGAATTGGACTCGTTAGTCGAAAATTCTCGAGAGTCTTGAAGGTTTTCTCGACGGTCGTGAAGATCTTGGATGCTTTAATGATAATGATGGATACAAAGATAATAAAAAAAATAAAGATTAATGTTTGTCCTCGAGGAAATGAAAATGTAAATGTTGATTTGATAATCATGTTTATTTGATCTCGAGGAAATTGTAAGCATGTATTGGCAAAAAATGTCGATGAACGTGTGAATTTATTTGTCCCAAAGGAAATACAGGAATGATTTCCTCAACTACATTGAAATGTAACGATCCTGCGGTTCTTACGATCAAACAGTTGGATCTTGTCCAGTGTAGAGAATAGAATATTCATCGAACATTCATCTTATAAACTATAAATCTAAGAAACTACGCGCGGGACTTCTAAGACTCTCAATATTTCCACGAGTCTATCAGTGCCGTTTTCTTTTTCAGAAAAATTTTCAAGATTTACAGGTAGATTTTCAAGTCACGTTCAAAGTGATTAAAATTTCAATCGTCCCGAAATTGAAATTTGATTGGCTACCACTAATCCCTGGGATGCTCTGAAAGAGGGAATAAAAAAAAAAAAACGCTAGATCGATGGAACCGCGCGAAATTGATCGGTTGTCGGTCAGCACGAACCTGGATCCCACCGACTGTTAAATATTCGGCCGATACTTAACCGACGCAACGGAATCTCATCCGCTTAACAAGTATTTCGCTGCGAACACGGTGACGATTGTCATCGTGCCGTGCACACCAGTATTTGCTCGTCACTGGCCGTGTTACAAAGGACAATCCGTGCAATCCACTTGGTCGCGTCTGCCATCTGTAATCCACCAGACAGCCTGTAATTTTTCAACCGTGCGCGTAGACACGCATGCATTGGACGAAATAATTTTTATTATTTAAAAACACATTATTTGTGAACAGATTGACTAAGTTTTTAAAATGTAATGACGCATAGAATACATATAATGCATCAAACTCTATGGATATTTAATATATAATTTTTTCATAATAAAAAAAACATATTTCACATTGAAAATAAAATAGTAAAAAAAAAAGATAATTTTAAGTATTCTCTTAAAAATTAAAATTAATTGTTTTGAAAGTAAATTGGTAAAGTTAATCTTGATTAGTTATTAGGCAAGATGGGTTTATTAATTTAACGAATAAAATTTTGTAGATGAGGGAGCTAATCTTTTAATATTTAATGCAAGATTCATGCCATCAATTTAATTCTCCGCGGGGTGACAGTTAATCTTTTTAACTGTTTTAACTTTCAAATAAATTCTGAAATAATTATTGAATTATTAATGTACAATTGGCTCCTTGAATCAAATACTTAAATAAATAATTAATAAAAAAATAAAGAAAATTCAGAGCCCAGATTGCCAACAGAGGTAAATATTTAAGACACTGTACGTAACAAACATACTAAAACTCTGCTTGATATTTTAATACATCTTACCCCGCGCAGTAAAAATAATTATCAAATATATTCGTAAAAAAAAATCCACCACAAATGTTCGAATAGTTTCGCGAACTGCACGCAGAATCAACGAGTTTCTCTTTCGATTGTATTTAACCTCGCGAGCATAACCGTAAACGAAGAAACCGGAAGAAAGTGACATCGCAAGTTTCGATAATTGAAATCCTGAAGCGTTCGCAAGCGTTCCAACAGAACAGCCGCTTGAACATTATNAATCCTGAAGCGTTCGCAAGCGTTCCAACAGAACAGCCGCTTGAACGTTAGCGCGGCTGCTGCGTTCGACAGATGAACGACCGGTTTGTCCTCTAGCAAGGGTTACGCAAGCATGACACATGTTTTTCCGTGACAGCGAAGCTGCGAGTAATACGGCTGGCAAGCTACCGCGCGGCAAGAAAGCTCTCTGCTGGATAGGTTTTCGCGGCAAGAAAACGGTTTCCTGTCGTTTCCGTCGATGGCCGAATGGTAACGGCGGTATGCACGGCTGTACGCTATTTCCGTCATACGTCTGAACCGATATACCGAGCGGACGAGAAGCAAGAGGCGACGTCACCGCCGATGGGGACCGTGACAAGGGTGGAAAGCACTTAAGCCATTATACGACGCGCATGCAAATTTTCACACTCGCCACGCGTGCACGATGTGATGGTTCGACATTGTGTTCTTTTTCTTTATTTTTTCTTGCTTAGTTTAACTAGTGTTCACTCTTTATAAATATTATTTTAGGTTAGTATAGGGAGAAACGGGTCTGAATGCTCGTCTGGATTGTTCATTTCCTATTTTATCGATAACTTTAGCATTGATGTGAAATTTATATTCGATTACAAGTTGCGGAATGTACCAGCGTAACGTGTCTAGTAATCTAGTTGCAGATGAGTCGTCAGAGATTAGTATACAATGTGAATAATCTTAAGTGTTAAATGAGCCGCTTTATCAATTAATTCCTTTCGAACTTTTTAAAATTTCAGTGACTCGTAACTTTTTGTATTCAAAATAAATTTCCGTAATAATTAAGTTTTGATTGAGAAGCCAATTTGATTAACTCCATATCCTAATTCAAACGTTTGTAAGAATTTAGTTAGTTAAGTAATTTTTTAATACTGTTTAATAGTGTTGTTATAAAAAAAAGTAAAGTTTCGAACAAAGTATGGACACTTAGAAACAACGAGTTGATCGTCATAGTTTAAGCCAGTGGCAAATGTCTTGTAACTTCTGTATATACTTTTAAAATTTTTTTCGTATTTTACTTTACCAATACAATTGCAGTCACATTTTATTGATAATCAGGTTTCACAATTTTGTTAAAAATTTCTACAAATGTTCAAGTACACTCTCAAACGAGTGAAACTTCATTTATTTCCCTTGTTGAAAATTGAAATGCAATCTTCCGTGACGATTCCCTGGATGGCACCTACGTCGCGCATATGTAACGCCTAAGTAGCAGACATATTAAATATACACGTCACGGTCAGCTTAAAGAGGTTAGATACTTCGAAGGAATTAATTCTCTTAGTTAAACGCGGAGCGTAAGCAACGTTTAGCCTTTGAGACGCCAGAATTCCCTTACAAATAATCTGGAACGCTTAAAGTATAATTAGTTTACTTGTTAGAGATTCAAAGAGGATAACATGTTACAATATGTTGAACAAACCCTATCAAAGATGAATGTATTCTTAATTCGTTGCATGCTACACGGGTACGAATTATTAACGCCTTTCGTTACGTTAAATATTTATTTTGCTCTCGGTAATCCCAGGGGGTTAATTGTCGCTCGAACGATGCGATGTTCTCGAAAGGCTGGCGAATATTTCTCAGCTCCCTGTCCAACTTTCTGCACTTTTCTCGTCTCTCTCGTGCGATTAATACCGGCCAGAAACTTTTTAAGAACCGAAGGGATGAAGGCCGTTTGTTCGCGTTTCTGTCAATGAAATTGCACGGATGATACGTCGAGCTCGGGACGCATGTTACTCGCTTAAATAACGGTTATTGGGTGGAGAATGTCATCGAACGTCGTTCGATGTTCGTTAAAAAAAACCGCAGTTCCGTCGTCGACTCGTCCATTTTCATATCCATCGTGCTTGTTCTCTCGTCCCGTTGCTGCCCCCTCGTCCCTTGTCCGGTGTATCCATTTTGTCGCGAATCGAACGACCGGCCACGACACTGGCCGCGTTGTCTCCTCGTTTTTGTATCTAGCCAACAACAACGTGTATCGCGGTTCTGTCGCTTTCGAACCGACGAGACAAGAAGGAGGGGGGGGCAGAAAAAAAGAGGACAATGCAGGTGTGTACCTGGCTTTGTCCGCTCGGTGATCATAAAGTGGACGTCTTTGCGTCCCCTTCTCTCAGCTCGAATTAATATTAAATTCGTTCGAACGTCGAGTTCCCGATGGACGGTTTGATGGATCGGCAAACTTGACCCAAACCGCGGATAATAGACCGTCGAGTTATTCGCTGCTCGTTGTTTTGATCGATTCGATTACCCCGCTAAGGTATTGATTCGAGTGTTGGCGGACGGACAGAACGCGAGAGGAAAATCAACGGTTGAAAGAAACGCGAGAGAGGAAGGAAAGAATAATCTTTTGCTACGACGTCCCGTGATGAGCTTACTCTTCCAAACGTACATACGCGCCACATTGTACTCAAAATGGTCAAACTCTTGATCTCTAGCGTAGCAAGATTTTTAATACTCATTACCGGATTATATTATAACAATATAACTGTAATGATATAATAGTTATGTAGAACTATAATCATATATAATTTATATATCCATTTGTATTATTTTATTGTTATTACTTGTGTAGTAAATGTAATCAGCATAGTAATTAGTGTATATAGCGGATAATAGTGTTAGTTCATTTCTTATATCATTTTTAAGAGAAAGGTATAAACAAATCATTGAAGCTAGTTCATTAATTGAAATTGTTTTATATTAATACATAATGTCATAACATTATAACTATACAATAATAGAATAGTTATATAGTTATATNATAATGTCATAACATTATAACTATACAATAATAGAATAGTTATATAATTATAATTATGCAATAACATAATTGTAACAACAACCGGATTCACATATTTATTTATTTATATTATACATTATTTATAGAAGAAATCTAATAACAGAAAATAACATTTTCGTGTCATTTTTAAAATCAAGATAACAAATTATTGAAACTAATTCGTCACTTGAAGTCGTTAACTCTTATCTTAATTTCAAGTGAAATCCCTCGTACGGGGGATTTTCAACACCTGTTCAACTGCATGAAAAATATACGTGCACACGGTCTCTGAGTGTGTCCCCATTTAATATTCCAAAGGTTAAATAGAATTCTATCGTTTCGTAGATTACATAATTGAACGCGAGGCTGTCGAGTAGCTCCACGTAATAATGGAAATACGGTGAAATCTTCTGGTCGTTGAGAATTATACGTTTACAGCGTGAGCAAATGTAGTGCCTGTAGAACAGAAACGCGCTTCATGCTCGTGCACGTCTATTTTCACGAGAACGTGAACTCGCAACTCAACGCAGACTGTATGCAGAATTCAGCCGATTTTTCTTTGCCCAACGATTTTCTTTCCACTCTCTGCAACATCCCCCGGTAACACGTTTTACTTTTTTCCTCCCTCCTCGCCGATCTTTTTTCTATTTATTAGGTTATTTGTTTCTTCCATTAAAGAACCCATTTGCCAAGGTATTCACTCTATTCCTTTGTCTCCTTTTAGTCGCGCGATTCCTGTTTTCGTTCTCAACGCAAACCAGCTGGTTATCCTGTTAAGGTGTTTACCCCCCTCCCCTCTCCGGCTTTCCTTTGTTCCATTTCTCGTTCTCTTTTCTATCCGAAATATTAAGTTAACACTCTCTTCTTCCTTCGACATTGCTTCTTTTCTGTTTTTTTCTTTTTTTTTTTTATGTGTGTGTTCTATTTGCATTCTGTTGTACGTAAATACGATGTAAATATATATGCTGGGTACATATTGCCGTGTACATTTAATTACTATTCAACGGCGATCGCTTCAAGGATTTCGAAATAGATTACCTTAACGTAACGTGACGAGATCCGCGTCCAGTGTCTGATCGAAATTGTTTTTTTTCTTTCTCTTCTCGCGAAGAAGAGTATTTTTGCTGCTTTTTTTTGTTCATTTCTGTCTTGTTCTTTTCTCATACGTTTGTTTCATCGAAAATTTCATTTGGGATAAAGATGAATAGGAAATGATGGATCGTTTCCAGTTATTTTGTGTTCAAGTTCTGAATAAATTACTTGCAAATAATTTTTCATTTAAATTACTGAAATTAATTACTTGTAGAAAATACAAAATGAGAATTATTCGAGTTGATGGTCAAGTCATTTAAAGAAGATGCATTCACTTGTGCATCATTTCAAGGTAGCATTGTGTCAAATACTTACCCCTTGCTGTATTATTGAACTGTCACTTAATATAGAAAGTATACTAACAATAAGTAAACAAAACACTTATAATTAGAAAAGAATCTTTTTTATACAATATAAATCCTCGTGTATACTATGTGAATGAAAATGTTTCACAACAGTTGAATGGAAAGAGGAAGGAAAACGTTCAACTTTCATGAGAATATTATCGAATGCCTCTGGAAGTATTTGTAATAGAAACTAAGAAAGCATCCAATCCATTATGAAGAAAGTTTAAAGGTGAAATGAAACTTGGAACACTTTGGGATCAGTGGGCCATTCGAAATCTAATAGCTAATATAATCCAAGAATTACATAAAGTAAAAAAATTAAACGTTAGATATTAAATATATTAAAATGTATAATTTATGAACTGTTTGGGAAACAACTTTGATAAAAACAGATGTTCATTCTATCCTGAAAATAAAAATTCTTCTAAGTGTCCGAATACTTTCGTAAATCACTTGGCATATTTGTAATATACTACAACATTCATAACATTTATAACATTTTATATAATAGAAATAATCATTAACAATAATCAGATGATGATATTTTACAAGTAAATCAATTTGTTCTGCAGTTCGTTAAATTGAAATTGATCTCGTTAAACAAACTTTTTCCAACTTGTTTCATGTGTTCGTCAATCCTAACATCATGACGTTTGAATATTAATACGAATCAGTGCAAATAATAACAGCCAATCCTTTGAAGAGATGGTCTCTCATATCCCCTTCTTCATATAGATATCGAATTCAAATTTGCGGATTCTCTTTTCGTCCATTTTTCTTGGCGATCGTTTGTTCATATTTCTCTGTCTCGGTTCGAATAGCGCGCCACTATATTTCCACCGAAACGTACTTAGTCCACGTCTCATGGTATTCGACCCCAGGGGTGTGGCAGCCAGTGAAATCGAGTAGTCCACGATTCACGTAATATTGCATTATTGTCGCGAATGCATTTCAGTTTGATAATGCGTGTATCGGGAGGCCAGGAGTAGGATGTGTACAGAGGAAACCCTTTCTCTAGGGTAAATTCTATCCTGTGCATGATCAGCGACGCTCAAACATCCACACGAACTGTTAACGCGTTCAATTTTGGAAATAATGTTCTCAATAGTCGACGATGTTCGATCAAATTCATTCAAAGCTAACTTTTGGGAATATTTTACGGATAATCTAACAATCGATAAAAAAAAAATCGGTTTATTTATTAGAGGACAACATATTACAGAATATATCAAGAAGCTTTCGAGTTTTGGAAATTTTAAGCACGTACTTCAGAATATTTGATTTTTGTTGAAAAAGAACACACTCGTGGTATGAGAAATTATTTTCCTATCACATTGACGCGATATCGCTATTTTTATTACAAGCGTGAATTGAAATGGTTAAATTTTCGAGTTCTGCGTGTTGTGACATTTATGAAGTGCAAAGTAGGTGATGCACATATATAATTTGGGTTTCGTATGGAAAAAGTAATTTTTCTACATTCTTCCTTTTTAAGAAAGATAATTTTGTTACATTCGAAATTTTATAGTTTCTCAAAAAAGGATTTTGTTTCGCGTAATCTTCCTCTACATAAGTAGTATATATCATCCATTCTACACACTGCATATATCGTTCCTATACCTACAATTCCCAAGTACTATAGATGATATACATAATATATATAACAAAGTTTGGCCATGTTTGGCTTACTCTTTTTTCAATTATTATTGTTATCGTTGCTATTATTGCGCTAGGAACATAGTTGTTCTACAATTGATTTCACTAATAGAATGACCGAGTAGCAATGCAATAAAGCTCTCAATCAGTAACACAGTCTACAACTACTGATTGCGAATACAAATCAGCGACACACAGTCTACAACTACTGATTGCGAATACAAATAGTAAATGACACACAACGACGGTCACGTCATCGGTGGTCCGCGAACGTGTTAACCAGGCGCCACTCGGCACTGTCAGACGACGAACAATGTTAAACGTTATTCCTGCACCGAGAGGAATAACGATTCACCGTGGAATATCTTAGTCAACGTTCGCTTCGCCGGGCTCAAAGGATATCCAGCAGCCGCGGACCGCTCTAATTCCGCTTGGGTTGACGGGCGCCCGTTAACGTATCCACGTCGTGGAACTTTGCCCGGCCTTTTCGCGGCGTGGAATTTTCAATTTAAACTGGAATTCCGCGCGGTAAGTCTCGCGTCGACTAAGGCCACTGAAAGTTTATTGCCAGCCCTAACTGGCACGGACCTTCTTCCTTCTCCTCTGGATATCACCGTACTGAAAATTACCGACGTGCGCGAACCATATCCATCCTCCCCATCTTCCGGCTTATTACCGCGTGCACGCGTGTCACACGCCACTCTTACGTGGATTAGATCGGATGATCCTGGATTTCCCTTGCACACAGCACCGGCAGGACCGCGTCTCTCGCTTATTGGCGTAGCTCGTCGGCTGAACCAGGCTGACTTGTCGCGATCGTTCTTTTCGACTCGTGTAAATTTGATCTTGCATTTACGGACGTGCGGTCGCGTGGAAGGATTTACACGTTTACGCGAGCGTTGACCGATTTCCAGGCTGAGCAAAACGGAACGTCCTGCAGTTTTAAGGAGTCGCCCTAGTGATTTTCAGTTCGGCGTAGACACCTGCGTTATCGTCCCGATTTCCTTGAGGAAATGAAATTTTTATATTTGTGATATGCTTATCACATTCTTTTTTATATTTAGAGAAACCCCATGTCTAAAGAAGAAATATTTTATATTAACTATTAATAAATGATACTAGAAATTATATTTCGTATTATAATATCTAGAAACATCAGAATTCGTAATAATATACATCTGATTATTTTATCTTATGATAAAACTGCTCGCGATAAACTTGTATAATAATAATTTTGATACATTTATCTTAGATAAAAACTTGTGATTACAATTGATCGTAGTTAATTTTACTTTACACAGAGTGAAGGTTAATAACATTTTCACACAGCAATGTCGCGTCGTGTTTAAGTAATAAAAAATATAGTGGAAGTCTGTCGGTCGTAATCAGCAACAAATTTTTCGAAACGACGTAGCATTAGCTTACCAGCAGGCAGGCAAAGACTTGAAAATGAACGTAGGACTTGCTACTCGTTATTAGCAACTTGGAGGAGATTGCGAATGATCGATTGAATGTTTCCACCAGTGGGATATTTCGTTTTTCACGGTGGAAAAACCTCGCCAGAGATTATTAGCACGATCGAAGGAAAGTAGAAACGATTAAATTTCGAGTACGATTGCAAAGGTGGAATGTGGGAAAGAGATTGCGAGTATTTTTCCGCGAGTTTCGGGCACTGAGTCTCGCAGCGAAAAAGCGGCGGCAATATAAAATGCATGCATGATACACGTGCTTCCGTACGTTGAGGTAAGCGTATGCCTCGGGGAGAATGACAACGTCAGAAGAGAAGACGTGCTTGCTCTCGCCTGCTCGCATTCCCTTCGCAATCCGATATTTTCGGCTTTAATATTTACACGTAGAATAAACGAGCATGGAATTCGCAGTGCTTGAGACGAATCGCGAGGTGTATTCCCTGACACGGTGTGTGTCACGCTCGCGCGAGTTGTTAAATTCTAAAACGCAACGGAATTTACAGCAAAGAGCGTGTACAACTGAGCCAATAACCATGGGTTTCGATACATAAAAGAAGTATTTTCACACAATTAATTCTGAAAATAATTTCGCAACGTTGCGAATATCTTTCATTCACTTGTAACGAAAAATTTATGTAATCTCTTCATCCCTGAATAATGGAATTTTCTATTATCTAATTTTTTTATACTTTTATGATTAAAATTATATTATACTTATTAATTAAAATTTCACCTATAATTGATAATTTAAAAATAATTTATTTCAAAATAATATTAATTATTAACTTGTAATCAAAGTTTAACCGCTATTGCTGGCACTTTATTTATCATTATTAATTTAAATTCCCATATTTAATTTTCATTAATTAATTTAGATTTCTTTATCGAATATATTTTTATCAATTGAATATTTAATATTAATAAATTATATATAAAATATTAAACAGCTCGCGACAGTTATTTTCTAGTGATTTTCTATAATATTTAAATCGAGTAAATTTTTAGAGAAATCCAAAGAAATTTCTCGCAACTGCTCCTTCATGGACGGAAGCATTGTCCTGTTGAAATATGAAATTTCGACCTCCAATACGAATCGCATGATCTCTAATTTGCACTTCAATTAAATTCTTGTACATCCTAGCACTCGTTCGGTAATCAATGAACTGTACATCGTTCTATTATGACCAGTCACAGCCCTTAACATAATACCCTCTTCACCCATTTGTCGACGAACCTTTGACAAACAGAAATTAATATTACTAGTTAATTATATATTAGTTAATATCAATATTACTTATGAAATAAATATAAATCTAATATGCTAGATACATGTACGTCAACTGTTTAGATGCGAACGAAGAGTTCGACGTTTTGCAAATACGCGAGGGGAAAGAACAGGGAGGAAACCGGGTGAGGCCACCGGTCTTTGGAAGAGAAGGCAAGGCAGAGGACCGAGAAATAGGTAGAAGGTTAATTGGCCGGTCAGTGCTCGAGGGATCCAGGGATTCGGGGATACGTCTGCACACATTTCTGCCCGGGGTTGGCAGCCATTTCTGCGGTCGTGGTGTGAACTCCCGCACGCGGTCGCCGCCACGGCTTTGTTTTATTTGGCGGAGGGCTGCGCGTGGCTTCGTGCTCTGCCTACGGCATTACCGTGACGACCGAGAGCAACGCTAAAAGTCTCGTTGACATCGCTCCGACCAGGACTCGACGTTGACCTCCCGGGGAAACCTGAAAAATGATTATTCGTGTCACTGCGCTCCGCCGGGAATCCATGCTCAACATATTTCGAATTTTTGAATCCGGAACGAGATCGGTGTACGGTGTTTTATTTTTCTTTCTCTCTCTCTCTGTCTCTCTGTCTCTCGTAATAGAAACACCGGCTGCATCGCTTGCTTGGCTTTTACCAGTCAATCTTTTTTTTTTCTCTCTCTCTCTTCCATAAAAGGCGAAGCGGCAGTGTGTTTAACGGTTGAGCAATTTTAACGAAATTCCCGCGTTCAGGGGAAAAAAATTTTACACGCGATCGACGGTAAATAAAAGCGAATAAAATTACCGGATTTATCGCGGAAAATATTATCCGACTGATTCCAAGGAAAACACCGGTACACAGTTGCGACGTGTATAAAAATTGTGGTCGTTTACGATATGTCGCTTTTTTCTCTTCTTCTTTTTTTTTTCCTGCTGTCAGTTCAAGCCACTATCAGACAAAGTCTGTCTCGGAAATAACGAAACGAGCGATTGTTTTCGAAAAATGTTATTTATCTTTTTATTTGAAATATACGCAAATACAAATATCCATAAGTCACCGTGGACATATTGGATAAAATTAAATATATTGTATTGTCCGTTGTAACGCTACAGATGACCTGATTATTTACGATTACAAAGACTGTGATGTAATTGTTCTCCAGATCTTTCGAATAATTTGTATAGATTTTGTGTTTTAAATCATTGTCCTGTATGAATGTAAAATTCTGTTCTATTAATCTTTGCGTAGTTATATGATATTTGTTCGTTCCTTTAAATTTCTTCTATTTTCATCAAGTAATACCCATGTTTTATAATTTACACATTTTTTTCACTTTGTTTTTTTGTTTTATATATAGACTCATCGATGATATATAGACTCAAATTTCGTATCGTCAATCAATGTTTCTTTGAATTATACATGTAGATACGTATACTGTTAAATTCGAGATATTGTTGTAAATTAGATATTAAAATCAAACAACAAAATCATGTGAAAAAATTGTACCAATATTGCAATCTTGTTCGAAACAAATAAGTATATAGTGACTTATGCACAGCAGTGAAAAACGACTTCCACGAATGATGCATCGAAAGACATTTAACTTTTGTGAAGTAAATAAGAATGTTTCTTGGATTTCTGATACGTGATACATAAAAATTGTGAACGTCTGATATGTGAAAATGCTTCTTGAACGTGACACATAAATGTCCGATACGTACAAATTTCAAAAAAAAAGTTACAGAGCATCACTCGCATTTTTACTTTCAAATAATCTGTCACCAACTTCTCGACACTTTTACATGGTTGTTACTTTCAAATAATCTCTCACTGCTCGACGCTTTTACATGTCGAGCGTAGACGACGAAAAATGTATGCAAGTGTCTCGTCGCTTGTCGTCCGCGACAAGAAACGAGATTCCACTTCGGAAGATCGGTATCGACGTTTCTTGCGCGACGCGGAGCATGTTGGCAACGCAATCGGCGCGCGCCGCGGGATATACAAACTGCTGATAACCCCGAATGCATTCCGAATCATTAGCCACGCGCAAGGTTTTCGGTATTCAGTGCCTGGCGTCTGTCATCAGCAGCTGCAACGACGACGGCTTTCAATTTTCCCAGCACCGACTCGAATGAAAACCGTCTTGGCAATCCATTCCCTTTTTTTTTTCTTCTTCCTCTCGCCGAGGAAATTCGTGACTTTTTCGCAAAGTTCCCGCGACATCCTGTCCCGACGGTGACACTGTTCCCCGCCGAGATCATCGATCTTTTCTTCCAGGCTCGCGCTAATGAATCCCTCGGTAATTATGGTACTAGCAGTGATAGCAGTCGACGATATACACACCGGCGCTCGAGTTCCAGGCCGGGACTCCAGGAGAAGTGGATTTCAATGTTGACCCAAAAACCGCGAATGACTGCGCGTAGTCACTCAGAATGTGTGACGTGAAGTGTGTGGAGGTCGATGAAACAACGTACGGGAAGAGGTACGGGTTAAATGCCTGTGGGATCAATTTTTTTTTTTTTTTAATAACGCAGCAGAGGACAGGGCCTGATGAAACGTTGTTCGAAATTTAATAACTCCTTCACCTCGAGACGTTTTGCGTTCGTTATATCGCAATAGCCTTCGATTCCCTGAGTCCGAAACAGAAACTCGTTACGTAAGATATTATCGTGTCAATTAAACAAGCCCCGCCAAGCCTGCCAAGTTTCTCGCTCGGTATAATTGCGTAATTTGCCGCTGATGAGTTTGTTAGCGTCTATCTCTTAGCCAAATTACACGTGTGTATCGTGTCGTATAATGGAACGCATGGATTGCTTTATAGAGAGATCGTCGCGTGATCTCGCGTCGTTTAGACGAAAAATTGATCGAAGGGATCAGGCTTGTTCTCGGTTTCTCGATTTCGAAATTAAATTCGACAGTAATCGCTAGACGCGAGTTTTCAATCTTTCAAGATCTTGTACTTTTGTTTTATTCTGTGATATTTCTAATGGATAGTTGACAAGGACTAGTAATTTTGTCCATCTTGAACATTTATAGTGAGACAGAAAGAACTTTGCGTAATTTAGAAGAAACTTTTCATCATTCTCGTCACTTTCCCTTTTCAAGAATATTTCATTTCTTCCACCGCATTGGGCCCTTTTCGTCCAAAAAATTCAATCGTCGCACGCATAAGGATAACGCGTATATTTAAAGAAATTAATAAACATTGATTCGGACTATCAGACTGTGAATTTCGAAGGTCTAATTGCAAGCTTCAGGATCAAATCAGGATCTGAGAACACATTTTTCAGACTGTTCAATCAACGTGAAACTCCGTACGTGTGTAATTTTCAAACTTTTGAAAATTTTCTGCAATCGATACATCTCATCGTAAACTGTCTATCAAATTCAGACCAAAAAAAAAGGACCATCATTTTTCAGTCACTCTTTTCGATGAAAAGAATCAGAGATGGTCCACTTGGAGGTGATCGTAACTGCTTATCTTTGCCTCAGAGAGAAGCAATGTGTGCTTGCATATATACGTAGGTTATTTAGAACGTCCGTGTATCGCTCGGATAAAAGCACAGAGACATTTTTCGACGGCAAAAGTGTCCTCTCTCTTTCTCATGGTGTTAGGATTCCTGGGTCTTTGAGAAGAAAAATCAATTTGCTCGATTCTTTTTGCCCGAGGGTATTTTTTTTCCCCCGCCGGGTCTCTCCGGAAGGATGAGCGCGACACATAAAATGCACTCTCCCGTCCTGAAACCGTTCCCTACGCTCAACGGGAAATCACCCCGACCACGCCGCCGCGACGACACGCAGCCTTTGCACTTGACACCGCGCTTTTACTTGACAAACGACGTAGATAACCTTCTTGAGCCACGAGAACGAGAAAAGAATAATAGAAAAAGATCGCCGAGCCACTCTCTCTCTCTCTCTCTTTCTTTATCCGCGTCGTTGAAATTAATTTCGAGGCGAACGTCGAACGCCGTTCTCCCATTAAAATTCAATTGTAACGACGGCGTCGTTTCGTTCCATAGCGCGAACATATCGCGCGTTGCAGCTCCGCGAGAATGCGAAAACGAGTTACACATTAAACGAGTCGAAGCGTCGTGTCATACGCGACGCGTTAATTTAATTAATTCATTAATTTCGCCAACAACGCCGCGTTTATTTTATTCGCTCTGCGCTTTCCTTTGACGCTGACGTTTCCTTTGCCGCATTAAATGCTAATTTTCGAGTTATAAATCCGAGCGTTATAAACCGGATCGCTCGTGTACGTTCGTCGACCTGATGCACACAGGATCGAGGATTTTTACTATTTATCAGATTAAATAAGTAAGCGCGATATTGCACGGAATGCCTTGAACTTTCTAAACGTATACTTACAATTGAGCCGTTTTATTTTTCTGTTTTTTTTTTTTTGTCCATTTTTGGAAAACATGAGTTAATGGTAGTTTTAGTCAGACATAGACATCCTCTTTTTATATTTATAATCACACTAATCTTTTTATATTTATAATCACAATAATAATAATAACAACAACAACAACAACAACAATAATAATAATAATAGTTCATTTGTAGCTAAAAAATTGTTTATTTTCTTTAACGTTTTTATTAAATATTATTGCATAATAAAACTTAACAAGCTTATAGTTTTAAAAATATTATCCAAATTGATCAACGTTTGCCAATATTTTTAAGTTGATTCAAACGCAAACCTTCAAGCATTTCAATGTATGAATAAATGGATTTATACCACTTTCAAAAACAACGGCTCAAATAATAGTACAGAAATTCTGTTTCATTTACACACACACACACACACACACA
>NIPQ01105806.1:0-16679 GCA_002806875.1 Lepidotrigona ventralis hoosana | reverse complement strand
AAAATTTTTCTTGAATCTCATTTTTTTTTTTTTTTTGCAAAAAGAAACAAACATCCAAAAGAATATTATTAATTTTACGTATTGAATAATATTTATAATTTTTTCCAAGATTTAAATGTTTCAAATCTTTCTTTCAAAGATTTAAATGTTAATATCACCAGGTAATTCAGATCACATCTCTACCACAAGAAATAATATTATTCAAAATCTGACAATTACCGAGTATTTCAAGGAAACGATCGCAAATTCTGTTCATTATTTCGCCGTCGTCATTGGCATCATTCACTCGAGCAGCATCTTTAAAAAGGCACATCGCAAGGCCCACTCTATTCTTCGAAGAAAGGAGAACAGTTTGAAGTATTTGAAGCGATTCTAGGCGGAGTTGCCGCATCGCAACAACTTGGTCCAGCAGCCACGAAAGCTTTTCATTGCGGCTCGGTTAGTGAAAAGGGAGAAACGTCACTTAATTAAATCGTCTTGGGAAAAAATCGTGCCGAGTGGCACTCGCGGAGGCCCGGTCCTCCGTTGTCGAGGAATCCCGGGGGTTGCATTCACTGCGAAGAAAGCGCTGTCGTGATTACCAAAAGGACCACGAGTGGCCCCGCCATTCAACGCGCTTCTTTGAATAAAATTTCGCAAACAACGAGTAGATTGTGCGTGTGTATGTATCTGTTACAAATTTACGTTGCTCGAGGATGGGAAGGTTTTAAACAAAATGAACATTGAATGGTGGTTGGTATAAATTCTACTAATATTCTTCTTAATCTTACGTATCAAAAAGTGATCAAACTTTCAATTTTCGCGCTGCAAAAACATTTTTTGATTGAAAAATTATTGTTTTATTTCGTTGGGATATTTGTCTTTGATCTGTTACAAAAAAATTTAAGTTTGAAAATTTGTCAATTAAGTATGATTTTTTGATTGATTTATGTTGCACCAATCATAACGCAACGATTCGCACGTGATTTTTGTCTAAAATTAACACTATATAAAATTCATTACTTTCTCTTTTTAGAAGAACTGAAGAAGACAACAACTTGTGATCTTTAATCTTCTATGACATCGCGTTACACATCCATCATATTTTAAGATTTTATTTTGTTTGCTTCACTATCCTATTTCATGGATGATTTATCTCTAGTCGGAATAAATAATTATAATTAACTAACAAATCCTTTCTCTTTGTAAGTAAACGAAACTAGAGTAACTTAACTAAAGATTGTTAAAAGAAACTATATCAGAAAATGTATTCCAGAAATGTTTTGAAGAAAAAAATATTGGCACAAGTGTCTTATAGTTTATTGAGATTATTTTTGAGATATAATTATCGGCGATAATAAAAATATACTTTCTGAAATAAACAAAAACTGCATATGCTTTTATTATGCTTATCGGCGATAATAAAAATATACTTTCTGAAATAAACAAAAACTGCATATGCTTTTGACTGACCTTTGTACAAATTTTACATTTTAATTCCATGAAAAAAGCAAGAAATATAAATAGATGTACTATGGTTATAATTAATTAGATTTTGAAATAACAGTTCTTCTAGAGAATGAAGAAGATTTTGGAAGATTTTTCGTACGTAATTAATGGATAATCATAAATGATATATCAACTACTAGTATCGGTAAATCATGAGATTTTGTTAAAAATTATCGTTTGAGTACTCGTTTTATAAACGACAATTTATACCAGGAAATGTCTTCAATTTTCGTTGAGATTTCATAGTTGCATAATTATGTACTTCATTCAGATAAGATGTTTGATGATTCTAAAGTTAATAAAAAAAGAGTACGTACAAATTAGTGAAGAGGAATGGGTACTGAAAGCTTTATGAAATTCATAATTTTTCCTTGATTTGTATGTGTTCCTTGATTTGTACATCTAATATAATACTTTTCTTAAATAACAAATCTCCTTTGTTTGCAAAAAAAAGTTAATAACGCAATCGACGATAAACGATGGAAATACCACAAGCAGATTCGATCAAGTAACACTACGGTTTGTTCAACATTTTTCCGCATACAGACACTGCGAATTAGTTACTTCCTGTGTTACCATCTGACTATTCACGTTTTTAATTACTTGTTATATAATTTTACCTTCAAACTACTTCGAAATACATTCTTAGTCAAACACGCAGTGCGATGATCAATTTACAATGAAGAAACAAATGCACAATTAAACAGTTTTATTAAACGTTAATTCGAAGATCATATGATAATGTTAGAGTAATATAGATATAATGTTCGCTATGTTTACTAAAATTTTATAAAACAATATTTTATTTATTACATTTATATATAATATTATATTCTTTGCAACGTGGCTTTCATCAAGCAACAATTTAAAGATCGGTAATCATTCGCAAACTAAAATAACAATAGAGTTCTTACAAACAATATTAATTATTTTTTAATTTGTCATCAACTTGTCAATTCACTCATATATAGATGCTAGGTTGAGAAAGAAAATTGTTCTCATATTGTACTCTAAAGTTTTCTATTTCAGTTCCTGATACCTTATCAGATCACAAGAATGGAATAACGTCCAAATATAAAATGGTCCTATCATAGTTATTATCATGATGAAAAAAAAAAATAACTAAACTAATTTATTTAATCCTTTATTATTACAAACATCTGATATTGAATTCAATTGTGAAAATGAAGGTTGAATTTTGATTATTATAAAAAGAAACTTGCAGTGGTTAAAGAGTTGAATAATTGATAATTATGAAAAATTATGAAAATTTTATGATATGTAAAAGATACATACTGATAGATACAATGGTTTAGAAACCCATCTAAAAACTATAGATTTAATTTTCTCCTTCTTTTCAATTTATTCACAGTTCTACAGTTTCTAACCGCATCTTTTCACATCCTGTCGCTGATAATCCAATTAATCTTATTAATGCGGCAAAAGAACTCAGAAAGATATTGCTACAATTATTAAGAGAATCATCCTATGAGAATGGCAATAATTGAGCAAACTAAACCAACCATTAATTCATTAAAGAATACTAGGGAAAAGTCGAATGGTGGCTAATGACGTTGGACCGAAATCGAGATCACTCGCGACAAGCAAACCGTCCCGGACAGCCGACCGATTGGATTCCGGTGAATTGTGGAACTACGAAGAGAGGGTATAAAGCGACAGAGGGAAGAAAAAAGGAGGATGAGTTAGAAGGCAGGCGGGCTTTTGATCGTGGATAGCGCGTCGTGGCGCGGCGAAAATCCGATTTGTCAGGCAATTTGTCCCGCGACACAAAATTTAAATCGCAAAGCGCATTTCGGGCCTCGAGGATGCGAGTTCGAAAGAGAGTAGGAGAGAGAAGGAAAGATAGAAAAAGAAGAGAGACAGACACACACACACACACATATATATATATGGTCGTTGTGTGTCCTCGCGCCGTGGGGGATTCGAAAAGTGGATCCGGAATAACAGGCGAGGGTGAATCCGAAATTCGACCGAGTAATCGCATTTCCCGTGGCCAGACACTTTCAGTGACAAAGCCCGCGTCGATATTGGGTTACCGATGGCCGTTTAACGTCTCCGAGCGAGGCGCGAAGGAGCCTGTTCCCTTTGACATGCAAAATTCCACGCCACCGTGCGGTACTTTCGTTCGGAATTCGTTGGCAGCTGATTGAATTGCGACGATAAAAGGCGGCAATTATTTAAGTCGCTTGCTGGTTTGATGAACTGGTAGAGAGAGAGAGAGGAAGAAAGGGGTGGAGAGGTCGTTTTAGAGAGGAAGGGCAGACTGTTTTAACAGAATAACAGATCTGTGGTTGAAAAAAAAAAATTAAGTATTAATTCAGGGCGAGTGCAACTTTGAAATCAGAAATATACATGTATATATGTTGATCCTTAACAATTATTGAGCCGTCTGTTTTCTTCGCGAAATTTGAAAAATCGTTAAATACTCATCACAAGCATGCGCTCGATAAAAAATTAGTCCGAGATGCACGATCGTTTTAACAATTACTGAACCGCATCAACGAAGGGGTTTCTAAGTGACTCCAATTAGTACGTCAAGAATTAAATATAGTGTTGCAAAGAACATGAATGCACTTAATGAAAAAAAAGAAAAAAAAAGAAAAAAGAAAATGCAACGCTCTCTCTCTGCTCGTTATAACCGAGCGGTCCACGGTTAGTTTCACACGCAATACGATCTCCAAAAATATCCCCCTGAAACAACATGCATTAAGTCGAACGCGATCGCGTTCAACTCTTCCGCGGTTACGATCCTCGTACCTCGCAATCAGCAAAGATCAAGCTGACGCGATAAACGTTAACACCGGTGCTTCCCCCCTCCCTTGAATGAAAATCAATTCCAGAAATTTACGCGAAAGCATAAGATCGGTATATACGGTTTCACGGAAGAGCCCGTGCGAGACGGTCGCAAAGCAACGAGCGATTTGTTAGGGCGGTGAACAACGGGGCAAAAAACCGGGCCAACCGTGAAACGCTAATGAACGGTCGCGCTTCAAGCCTGTCAGGGTCCGCGGCCACGTTCGCTCGATCGATGATTAAGTTAATCGGGTGGCCCGGGGAGTGGAAAGGGGAAGGGGGGGTCGCGAGACCGCATGCATTTCCCAGGACGAATAATTATCCGCGAACTTACACCTGTTACGATTCATACGACGTCCGGTCACGAACGCGTCGCGGGGATCGCGTAAACTTCATTGCAATTATCGTTAGCATTCTCTCTTACGGGATGGCTTATACAAATTTCTGGCCCGTTTTAATTACGACTTAACGCGACAATCTGAATCTCGCTGCCTCTCGTCCTTATTCGTTGAAGTCTGAAACGCGCAAGGATCTAGGTTTAGGTTCTGGTGTTGATCATTGATATGAAAAAAAAAAAAAAAATAAAAGTTCTGACAGAAATAGAGCATTGGTCACATTTTTACTTTTATCCCGCAAGAACTTCTGAGAAGCGAACGTGGAAATTTGATTGATCGAAATATTTGAACGGAACTTGTTAAAATTATTTTTAAGATCTTTAATATCTTATTTTATGTTACTGGAATATATTTTATGTTACTCTATGTTATATGTATATTATTTAAATACACTATCGACTACAAGTTTTACGTGTGAAATATTATCTAATGCTTCCAATATCAACAGTGATTATCTAGAGTATGTAGAATATTTTAGTACTGTTCGTAGGCTCACCACTATATAGAATAAACAAAATATATAATTAATATGAAACATTTATAAATATAATAGAAGTGTATGCAAAATGGATATTTGACTGCTCCAATATACAAATCGTCGAGATGTCAGAATGATGATTTCATGGAATATCCGTAATCCAATGTAATCATCAGTCAAGTAATAAACATACGAATTGAAAATCACTAGATTTCTGGTTTGCGCAAATGCTTCTCTTAACGAATTTTATTATTGTGTGTAAATCTTTTTCTCGACTTTCTCAATTCTTTTGAGAGGGATTTAATAGAGTACCTTCGAAGAATTATTGGCGCAAGTAAATTATAGCCGGGATACGGTCGCCCTTTGGTCAAAGATTCATTCCTATTGTATGCGGCCTTCACCACAGTGTTTGGTACTCGAGCTGTGACACTTGTTACCCGATTTTATTGCGTCGTTAAACGTCCTCTGTATTCAGGTATCGACATCAATGCTGCTTAATTGTATATTTATTGCTTCGATGGAATCCTGTCGTTTACAAGTTTCGTCTTCTGGTCCTTCGTTTGACCATTTTTCGTACGATCATTTTCTCTCACGACTGTCAGCTTTTTTTTAGTCAGCAGATTTCTACTAAAAATGTAACTTATGAATGTAAAGTACATTTTGATCACGTTTCGATTATTGAAGAAATTCTTTATCAGCTTGTAATTAAAGAATTTAGAAAAGATTTCCATATTTTCTCATTAAATGTCACAAAATTGCTAGTCGCATTTATAGAAATATCGCTTGTAAGTTTGAAGATTGTGTGTTGGGATATATCTGATGAAAAAGACATTTTTCATTGCTACTTACAAGCATTTAAAAAGTCATTTAATAATTAAATCAAAGTTAATGAAAATTTGAAGTTTCAGGAATATTATGTGTATTGATACGACTTCTTTGGAAACGAGAGCTTTGAATCAGAAATAAATGAAGATTACAATATATCTATTAGGTTATAACCTACTGTTCCTTCCAAAATGGTAAAACCCAAAAATGTTCGTAAATTTTTATTTACATAATTGAAAAATATAATTCTTACCATTACTTAAGTAATAAAATAACTTTTCAACAATGTTACCAACAGAAATCGCTACAAAAATACAATGAAGAAACACTTACACGAGATTCATTTTTTTATAATACAATTGTTACCCTTTCTTCAAACAAAATCAAATTACAGTAGATTCTCGGCCTTCGAATGGTGTGATGTTTAAACAACTTGAAGAAACAGCTGTGTCTATTATTAGAAGCTGTTTCTTCTTAATTTAAATATACTTTTATCACTATTCACTGATATAATTCTTAAACATCTAAAATATATTATATAAACAAGCATTTAGTTCCGGATTACGTTATTCCATACAAAACTGAATAATTTGAATAACTTGAAAGATCGAACCTCGTTTTCTGTGACGAATTGTATTTTGCGGTTGTATTCAGTAAGAGATGTGCTCTTTTCTGCGTAATGATTTTTTTTTTTTTATTCTCGTCACTATCCTCGCGAACAAAATCAGGACGTAGCCGATACAGTAGAGACGGTCGACCAATTAGCAAACCCAGCAGTTTCCATTGTAAAAAGGGTCGGACGAAGGCGGCTGTACTAGGCTCGACGATAAATCACTATAAGTTTCCCATTATGGTGTTACGAGAGGAGGTTGTTTTCGGGGCTTCGAAAACGCGATCGCCTCGCCCCCGGGCAGAACTCGCCGGTCTTCTCTTCCAGCCGTGGAACAACGACGTCCTGGCGTTCTCGACGTTTTCACGTTGTGTCGCGGCCCGTCGCTCGTTACGCCCGGCCCCTCGTGATTTAACGATCGAAAATTGCGAGACGCCCAAAATTTTTGGCCCGGTGTCCCGTTACCGAGGCGAAATTTATTAAAGGGAGCACCGGCCCCCATTGTGAACCGTACCTCGTAATTAAGATCTTTCTCGGAGGGCCGCGCGCTAATTATGATTACCGGCGCGTGCGTGTACGCGCGTGCAACTCTTCAGTATAGGCGAACGTGGAAAACGATACATCGCGTTGCGGCGATTTTTCGTGTATTGGATTTTCTTTTTTTTCTCTCTCTCTTCGATCATGTGTTCGTGCACGTCATAATTAATTCACTCTTCTGGGATCTACATGATTCAAATGTATGCTTCTTTTTTTTTTCTCTCTCTGTTTCATTTAAGCAATTTCAATCTCCTCACTAAAGTTTGTATATTCCCTCGATTTTTCTAAGTACAGTATTGTAAAAATAACCGATAACTATTACATGTGGAATAGGTCTTGAAAATTTGCAAAAAAAACATGAAAGAAATAATCTGCTCTTTTAATGAAGTTAATATGCGAAACAGGCAAGAAACTTGTGGGAAAAGTTATACAAACTTTACAGCTGGTGCTTAAAAACAATCTATCTACGTACAGATAGAGAACTCAAAACGTTTGTAAAGAAAATTCCAAAAATTATTTATCTTTATAGCTAACTGTGTTAGTTGCCTTTAACTCTCTTACTGTTAGTGTTTTACAACTTCTCCGTGTACAAGTTTAATTATTAAAATATTCGCAGTAACAGAACGTACAGAAATCTTGAAATATATCCGTTTCTGTAATCTTCCATTATGAAAATTCATTTCGTAAAGATAAGTTTAGTCTAAAATACTGGGTCGAGATAGCTGTCGGATATCAAAAGGGTTAAGAACAGTTTGCGCGAAGCTCTAACTTTTGAAATTTCTGAAATTGACTCTGCACTAGAGTGTCATACAGATAATCTGAAGTGTTTGAAATAATTAATTATCCTTTGAAAAGGATAATTTGATAAATATATCAGAAATATATGTATATATTCAATGATGTATTTTTAATTTTAATTTTTAATTTTTGACATTACACGCTTCGATATAATTGAACTTTCATAGATATATATAATAGACTTTTAGTAATTTTATCACGAGCGTTGGAAGAAGTAAATCCAGCGGGGGTCAGAGACACGCAGAGGTCGTTGCATGGACCCGTCGGTCCCGACAATCGTAATTAATCGAAGGAGTCCACAAAGAGGAGACGAATGCCGCGGAGCATTATTAATTTTTTTCAGGGAGAGCCGGTCCGTGAGTCCTTAATTTCGACGTGAAGCCGGGCGCACCTTTAACCCATTAATTATCGGGGACATAGCACGCCTAATGGCTTACATAAAAATCTTACGATGTCGCCGATTAAGGAAGGAAAATCACGATAACAGCGCCGATAAAAACCGCAGCGATGTACGCGTGTATGTCTGCGTGCGCCAGTACGATTACGTTGCTTCCTCGTTATCTGTCGCGGCCAAATTACTTCGGTACAAATTGATATTTACGGGTTATGTTAATTCGCGTGAAACCGGACCTTTAATAAATTCTGCAATATCAATCTTTCGCCGCGCCGCTTCCTCGCGTGGCCCCGCCGTCCGATTATAATGAAATACTCGAGCACCTTCCTTGCTATTTTTTTTTTTTCTCTCTTCCTTGCCTTTTTCAGCTGTGTATAGGCCTGGATGTATTTGGATGCCAATTATCGTGCAATTTATTCCACGATTGCCGCCGATCGCTGAATGAATTTTGGAAACGAGGAGGAACATTTTATCGATAATACTATAGCCAAGCAAGATAAATATTTTATCTGTGGGTTAAACGTAGGACAATCAAAAGGAAATTAAAAAATGCGAAAAATCTAGTAACTGAATTGTTGGCAGTAACTGAATTTCATAGATATGTTGATGATTGCCGATCACAGAGTATTTGTATTTCAATGAAGCAAATTTCAGATTTGCTGCTGTTAAAAGTATAAACCCGAACGAAATTACAAGTATGAGAGGGTTTTCATACTATGTGAATAATAATAAAAATACTGACGATCAAACATGGAATGTTTAAACTACAGAATATCAAAAATTGATCACAACATGTATACATTTATGTGTAATACACAATGCAACAAATAAAGAGTACACTTATATGCAACCTATAGACGATTAAATTATAAAATTCATTTTATCGCAGAATATTACCTAATATCGATAAACAATAATGATGTCGATTAATGATGTATTATATTACAGATGTTAAACATGCAATACTAAATTGTAATACGAGCTACTGAACTAATGCTAAATCGTAGTATAATTCCTGACAGAAGTTTAATTATGAAAAATATATTTTGCGCGCGCAAAAAAAAAAAGGAAAAGAATTGGGAGCAGCTGAAAAAATATACCATGTCGCACATATTGACAGAACTGATTTAACATCATCGTGTAAGACCTAAAACGGCAGTTATGTTAAGGAGAAAGTTTCGCCCTGGAATGTCTTGAAACGAAGAAAATTCGAGGGCCGTTGGAAGATCACCTGTCGCCTGAGAAACGTCAATAAAGATATTATGGCCGTAAACAATTAATTAGGAATCTCCATGCTGCGAAGGAAACAGATTCACCTGTCGCGTGAAAAAAATTGTATTGAACACGCGTCGGTGCCGTAAACAATTAATTAAGAATCCTCGACTTACAGGAATAAAAATAGATGGGAAAAATTTCGACGGAACCACCTGTCGCATGGGAACTTTGCAATTTCGCTTCGTTGAGAGTTCTCGATCGTGAAAATCTTAAGAAAATTGATAAATCGTTCCATTACTTGTGGATGAAATAAATTATTTCTTATATTTTTAATTAATTACAATTTCAATACTTGAAAATATTATTATATTCACTTAAGAAACTCATTATTTCTTTCAAAACCCTAACATTCTAATGTGCAATGATTTGTATTATATTTGAGTATATATTAAACTAAAAAAATTCAGTTTTCATTGTATGTATATATATATATATTTGTGAATGAAATTGAATAAGTAGAGTCTAAGTAGAAATTTCTTTTCTGCTACAGAATAATAATAAAATATATTCTACTTTCGACATTTTTATACGTTCTTATCTGCATGCCTGAATTTTCTATAAAAGCATAAAAATTAAAGAATCCTTGCAAGAAATTGTACTTCAAATGCCAAACACCAAATTTCCAGTCAATCGCTTATTATTATATATTCTACATAGGGTATGCTCTACTTGAAAATATAAATAATAGAATTATTTTACCAGTGTAGAAACTTACAAGATTGAAACCTCCGATATTCATAAATTTAAATAAATAACTTTTTGTTCCTTCTGAAAAATTTGATGTTTGGCATTTACGTTTGGCATTTAGTGTTTTTTTTTTAACGAGAACTGTTTACTTTTCAGTCTATTTACAACTATCTTATCCTTATCATCATACATTATCAAATTTTAATACTAAATCGCACGATCTTATTCGTCTATTTCTTTCGTATTAAACAATTATTTCAACGAACGTTTTTCACCAAGAGAAAACTCCCTGAAAAAGAAACCGAACCACAAGCCAAGCGAAACATCGAGCGGGAAGAAGACGCGAGGCGTACGTACAGAGCGAGCGTTCGTGCAGAGACCGCGTTACAGAGCCGAGCGTCTTTCGATTTTCATTCCGCTTCTGTCCGCTAATCGTGACTGAGAAGTCGTGAAAAATAAGGTCGCTTTACGAGTAGCCGGAGATGGGAGAACGGATACGTTTGCAGAAGGGCCGTGTCACGGAAGGTGGCGAGTTCATGAAAAATATGCATCACGCGAGCAGCCTCTTCCTCTCTCCGCCCCCGACACTCTTCACCGACGTTGTTGCACAGGTGCACACGACCGCTGGAAAATATACGTATAGCAAAGCGAACGACCCAAATCTGTCCCGCGTTCCGCGAGACGATCCACGTGGCTCCGTGTAAACGGAGACTTTAATACCCCTATTATCAGCTGCCGTGTTTCTACCTTCCAAACACCCTCTTGCCCTAGCTTAGGTCTTAGAGCAGCCTGCCTTGCGAAAGCATTGTTCGTTGAAAAAAATTTTTAATAAATATTATAATCTCTCATTGAATTTCTCGATTTATTTGCAAAAAAAAAATGGTGAATGTATTTAAATTTACATTTATCGAACAACTTTCGAATCTTCTGCTTAAAGGAAGGTGACAGCTTTTATTTAGCGTCTTCGAGTATTTTAAAGACTGTGCAACGTTAAACAATGTGTTAAAGTGATGGAAATAAATAATAATCTGATGCTGGATCTGATGAATAAGCTGCATGAGTGAGAAATTCCCAAGCTCAGGAATGCGTCATCTGCTTTGTTCGCGTTGCAGTGTAGAAAATGCATAGTTGTGCATATTTCAACTCAACTATCGCGAAAAAAAATACCGCGTCTGATACTACTGTTTTATAAGACTAAAATTATGTTACTCATGGCCCTCAGAAATTAATTAATTCTAACTTCTAATAATTTTCTAATAATTCAGTATCAAGAGATTGAGATAGTTTAAAGCGTCGATTCTCAACCAGTGGCTCGATCAAAATTTCTTATTAAAATTAAAAAAAAATATATTGTGCATATAATTAAATAAATATGTTTCTCGTCAACAACTTGCAACACGATTATTTTATTTTATATTTTTTAATTCAAGCGTGACATAAAATTTTCAAGTCTCTAGAAAGAAAGTACGAGGTGAAATAATCGATAATTTGTCAGTTGTAATACTTATGAGAAAGATTACGATAAATGGAACTGTGTATTTCAAACGATGAGGTTTGACACGGAAAAACCAAGATATCTACGATCCGATTCGCAAACGTCGTACTTCTGTCAATTTATTGCGAGATCTGGATTAATCCTCGGTGGATGTGCGCATCCAGCATCCGTCGACCGAAGGAAAATGAAAAGGTCAGCTGGGAATTTTCATTCTGAACGTTGCTGTCAGGGACGATTCGTGAGTCACGATCGACGACATGGATTGCGATGACCTATGGCGGTGCCGCATCGCGGAGACAGTGGGAAGGCCTTCGCGCGAAACTGTGAATCTCATCGACGTCGGTTCCTCTCGCTTCGACAGAATTGCGGCGCGATCGTCGCGTACCGATATGTTAATGAACCTGTCAGTCGCGCGAACATCCAGCTCGTCCGCGATCGCGAGATATCGCCATTTGTATGCGTGACGACGCTTTGAGTTCCTTTTTCTCGCGGCGCATGGTTTATGACTACGGTGTCTAACTTCCTGACGTTTTTCGCGATTTCGTCGCGATTTAGCTAAATGTTCGAGTAGAAATATTATTCAGAATCGAAATTGACTTAGTCGTACAATTGGGAAAAAATGTAGGTTCGCGCAAGAATATAAATATTAGATGAGAAATCTGTAAATGAAAAATCTTTTTCATATTTTCCCTTTGTTAACTGTAAATACACAAAGAAAGAAAAAGAGAGAGAGAGAAAGAGAAATGTTCTCAAAGCTGTGCAATGTTTATAGAAATATTTCTTATAAGTCAAGAGAGTTCAAGGATTGAATGTTGGGATATATCTGATTTGGAATTGGTATTTAGTGTTGCATATGGCAAAGTCATTAAATAATAATCAATTAATGGAAACTTGAAGTTCATATTTCCAGAATTGCTCATATTACTTTGGAATATGAATTCCAAAACTCATTCTTTAAATTTTAACGTCTAGCATTTTTTATAATATATCTTATAGTGAACGTTATTTCACACACTAACATAGCGAGAAATATGCATTGAATGCTTCGTAAATTCGTAAAATTACGAATTGCGTTTCGCGAAAAAAAAAAGTAATACGCGCACGATTTTTATTTACCATTTTTATTTACCATTTACTGAACTCAGTTTATTGATTTGCTTTTGATTCCCAACGTTCCGAAAGAGCTATTTTTTCTTTTTTTTATTAAATCATATATCGGAATTAAATGATAAGTCAAATTAAAAAAAGAAAAAGAAGAAGGAAGAGGAAGAACTTAAAAAGACTGGGAGGTCTTTATTTGCTACAATGTGTATTACAGTTTTTCAATAAGATTATAATTACCCTTGGGCGATTCAAGGTAAATTGCACCGGTGTTGGTGTTCGCGGAAGGGAATGTGGAAATAATTCCGGAATCGTGCAACAAATATCGGTGGAAGGATGAAAAAGGCGGCACCGTGTCGTCGGCTCCGTTTTTGCCCCCATAAACTCGTTCCCGGTCTACCAGGTGGCATGGAAGCCCACCGCTATAGCATCCTATCTGACCGGGTTTTACGACTTTTCCAGAATTTTAACGACCACACTGAATGCCTCTTGTGAATTTCCTCGGCCGATGTCGTCCGGCATATCGCCTCATTAAAATACACGGCTCCAAATGGTTCGGCCCTAAAAAGCTGATAAACACACACAGGAAGAAATATTAGACGCGGTTTCTTTGCGGCTGATTGGAGAGATCACTTGATGTTTGATGTTACTATATCTTTTTCTTTTACATTCGATTTTTTTATTTTATTAGACTCGTTCGGTATTAGATTTCTCATTTTATTAGCTTTGCTGGATATTACGAATTTATTGAGTATTCTGTTACTGTTTTTTTTTTTTTGAAAATTTTATTCGAATGAGAATGATTTTTGGATATTAGCATCTTTTGGTTTTTAGACTTAAGCAAAGTTATATTGTAAAATTATGTTATGTTACTAAAAATTCAATTGTTCTATGCATCATATCACGGACCATTTCTATTTCATATTTTTAAAATTTACATAGCATGATTCTTTTGTTTGTTGAAAATTTGATAATATTTAAGGGTACTTCTAATTAGGGTGATGCTGTTGAATTTCAAAAGACGATATTTGTATGAACAAGTTGGAACCTTTCTAAATATTTTGAAAATGAAATAAAACGATTTTAACATTATATATTTCAATATAATTTAAAATATAGAATTATATTTTATAATTTAGAATATGGAATATATAGAATTTAACGAAGTCAATGATGTTAGATCTTTCATATCAATCTTTCATTCGAAACATTACTTCAATATTATCTTACGAAATTCTTGCGTTTCTTAAGCGTTTGATTTTCGAATTCTTGAGCTTTAAAACTTTTCACTAGTTGGATCGGAATATGCATTGTTCATGTATTAAATATAATATAACTCTCTCGGAAAAAGCACACCATAAGCTTCTTAGATTTGCTATACGTGAGTCGAATCATTAAAATGTCATATCTTAATCGTAATTGTTTTCTATTGTATAATCTATCATCTATCAACTGAAAACCGCTGCATTTATTTAAAATTAAAAAAAGACATAGTATATATAGTGTCTAACATTATTAATGGTAAATTCAATTCTTTATATCTTTCAAGACGAATAAATTTACATAGCACGCAATTACATTAAGAAGAGATCGATATCTTTGCCATTAATTACTAATACTCACTATGATTCTCAAGCCCCAATAAATTATCCAACCAAGTGTTGATTTCTTTCTCTATTTTCATTTTCGTATCTATTGTTAATCTTATCTAATATCTAACTCTATTAAGCTTATTATTAACTCTTATTCAGCTTCTTGTAACAAACATCAGATAATTAGAACTACCATGACCAATTTGTAATTTTCGTTGGATTATTTTACAGGATTTGCAAACCAGTATATTTTTAGAGATTTAAATAATTTTTCATAAAATATATAAATAAAAGTTTGTGTACTTCGTTGTATTGTAAAGTTTTCTATTTTTTTTTTTGTTCTTCTTTTTTTACTTTAACATCTCTGACAGAAACTATATGTTTCGATCGCCGGTAGTTCTAGTGTTAATTATTATTATTAAAATCCAATTCTCCCCCGTGACATTTAATGTCGCATTACAAATGCGTAAAAGTTCATGAATAATCAACCACTGTACTTTTTACGTGACACTGTTATCGTCACAGCGTGAAAAGTTTCAGTATTCCGGGCGACACACGGCCACGAAACGCTACCCCCCCGGGCGGACACAATGGAGCGCGGTGGCACCCTTCGCTTGATGTTTCGCATAAAAGGCGAAAAACCGTGGGGCACGTCACTCGTGTGAACACGCGTGTCTTGCTGCCCCGTGCAGGCCGTGACACCGGCGCGGATTCCGCGCCGCGAATGCCGCGCGCGCTTCTGTTTCTGTCGTTAAATTATTCATTTACGCGTGTCGCGGTCGGAGGGTGCTGCGATGGACGGAAAAACGAAGGGGTGGCGAACAAAAAAAAAAAAAAACAGGAAAAAATGCCGCGGCGCGGAACGAAGGGACGAAGCGTTGGACGATGTGGAAAAAAGCGGCGTGTAATTGAGACCGGATGGAATGAAATGGGAATCGAGTGGAGGAAAGTCTTGGAATGTTAGGGGGGAAATACTGCTGGAAAATATTAATCGAGGGGTAACTGCGGGGTTTTATGTTTGATTTGCTAGTACCGGAGAGGGTGAATGGTACTCTATCACGTTTCTTTATGAATAATGCAAGTAATTAAAAAATCAAATGATGGAGTAGAAAAGTGCCTATAATAAGAGAGAGAGATAGAAAAATGGAAAAATCATTGCATCATGGACTACTGTTAACACTATCTCGGCGAGGTGAACAAGAACGTTATCCACAAACACGTTTCAAAATTTCACACGCGTTATGTATGTATTATAAAAATTATTATATTTATTATACAATAATTATTATATTATAATTATTATACATATATGCATGTACAGAAATTATTTGTACTATCATGCTAAAGTGTCCTAGTATCGAGTAAATGTTAAATATTTGAATCATATCGTTTGACCAAATAAAAATACAGCATTCTGAACATCACTACATGATCTTTAAATACGAACAGCGATCCAACTATCGAATGCTCACATAAGAAGAAGAAGAAGAAGATGCCACAAATCGACTCAGAACCAAAAAGAGGCTCCTCCAGGCGAAGAGGAGGAATGGGAGACGGATGAAAATGGAGAGAAACGAAGAAAAGAGAGGAAGACGCGTGGTCGAGACAACAATGGCGAGGCAGCACGCTCACGCGGCTCCGTACAATGGCAGAGCGCCAGGCACTGTCAAAGTGGTGTCAACTGTCAACCGTTTCGAGGGGTGGCAGAGCGTGGAGACACGAGAGACGCGCGACGCGGACCATGAACCGGAGGAAACCGCTCGACCGTTTTGCGTGCCGTCATTCTGGGAGAAACTGTTTCTTTGAAGTTGGAATATGTATTCGTGAAGCGTGATGGGGTGGAAAACGACGCGTGTGACAAAGTATCTATACGTGCAAATGGATGGAGCCACAGCTTTGAAACAGAGGAGCATGAATGATGATTATTTTCATTTTGAAAAACAGATCAATTTGCATATATGTTTGAAACACGTTCTTCAGTTGCTGAGAAACTATTTTGATACTTTCGAGGAAATTATACGAACGCGTAATATCGACAAAAAAAAGATAAATAAATAAATAAATTCTAGTAAATCAATGCTTATAACATAGACATTGAATTATTTGTTTCGAATAACGATGTTTTTGACGATACGCAATAAAGGTCACATATTTTCATTCGAAGGAACATTGAAATTCTGATGAAAGAAA
>NIPQ01105791.1:0-39719 GCA_002806875.1 Lepidotrigona ventralis hoosana | reverse complement strand
AGTATCGATGGTGCAACGTAAATGACTGGTATAAAGTAGGATGTGCAATTTAGTATACGGGTTACTAACTTTTCAGCGTCATATCGCGAAAATTTTTCTTTCCTTTAGTAAAACAAATGAATTTATTCAACAAAAAATCGTATTTCCTTTATTTCCAAACTCCAAAAGGCTACCGAGGCTTGCGAATAATATACGTCAATCATATTCCTCTTTGTTTCAGACGTTTCTATCGTTATCCAGAAAATATTTCTCATTTCTATTTCTCTTTTTATCGTTCTACTATCAATCCGAAAATAACGTACAGTTTCGTTTAATAGCGCCTTATCAATGTTGATCGCTTATTACTGGCTGAATTACTGGGATAAAGAAGCTGTCATATAACTACGTGTCTCTGTTCGAGTAAATACACACGTAATCCAGCCGAAAGAACACGTGACTATGATCCATTAATGCCGGCTTATCGTGTCGTTAAATTGTAAACCATGAAATCACGGCAGAGAACGAAAACGAAAAACATGGAATCCTGTGTGTAGAGCCACTGGTGTGGCTGGTGAAACATTGGATAACATAAATTCTAGTAAAATACAATGCTGTAATACACTGATATTTTTTCTCGAAATTGTCTTTCCCTTGAAATATATAAGCGTGACATCAAGCGGTCAATTTCCGCAAATTTTACAAAGTCTTATCGATCGACCGAAACCGACCAACTCATTCCATGTTAAAAGCGTAATTCTTTTATTTATCATTTATTTATTAATCCTATATCGTTAATTTCCTTAAGAGCTTCTCTCTTCTGCAAATCCTCTTGAAATATTCTTTCGCAAATAAATAAAGTAACAATACCAATTTTATGTCGTTCGTCAAATTTCTGGGGTACAATTCGCAACCATACCGTGGTAATCGTAATCAACAACAAAATCCCCCAGATATTGATCACGATCCTCGGTCCAAGGAAAGAGAAAATCCCAGCGAGACGAGTGTCAAAGAGAGTTCCTAAAAGCGTTCTGTTTGCAAGGCTTCGACACCGGCGACGTTCGTTCCGGCTTCGCGCGAAAGAAGAAGTGCATTCACNTCGTTCCGGCTTCGCGCGAAAGAAGAAGTGCATTCACCCCGGTGTGATGCCGTTTGCATCGTTTACAGCTGCTATAGCCTTCTCTTTGGCTTTTCCAGACTCCTAGCCAGAGAGCAGCTCTATCTCGTCCACGGTCCACACTTATGCACTTACGCGTTAATGCCGTAACGACTGTGTCGGCTGCAGTTGCACCGACAACGAACCGAAGGCATCCGGACTTCTCTGCGAGGAGCATCGACATAACCGATTTATTCTCTCCGTTATTCGACTTTTCTTCCACGCACAAGGGAAGGAGAGTTCATCCCTCTCAAGATCCGTTGCTCTCGCGATTGTTGAAATTCGAATTTTGCTGGTCGATAAGAATTTGGGATTTTTAGCAGATTGAATATTTTCTTTTTAAAATTAAATTTCTTGCATCTTCTTCGTAATTCCTTTTCTTTCCTTTCTAATCTTCATTTCGATTTAGACTGCGAGATTACCAGTGATATGAATATATTGAATTTTCCTCGCTGTTCAATCACGTAAAGCAATGTCTCGAAGCAATTATATTTTATATTTAATTCTATCGGACTTAATCTCGTAAAACGATATCAAAAGATGTAGCGAAATATTTCATGCATTGCACGCTCCACAGAACACTAGGAACCTCTTAATTTACCATCGCGTCGGCCAATTTCATTTCAGCAATTTGCTGAGAAGTTCCCCAACTTCAAAACGCACGAAAGCGATAAATCAAACGCCAATTAAATCTCGTTCGAGCCGACTGCCAGTTATTACCATTTCACGCTGGCGTGCTGGAGAAAACGCAACGAATGTCATGCTCGCGAGCACGTTGGAACCCCGTGCTGGCAGCTGTCGGAGGCTGTCATTTTTCAGAGCACGTTCCCTCTCTGGTAAAGGCCGTACGCGCGCCTTCCGGAGCAGAAAGGTTAGTCGCGAGCGAGGTCAGAGTGAAGTAAGTGGCCAGACTTACTGCCGGTAACCGATCGGAAGAAGGCCTTCACGGTCGTACGCCTACTGTAAATTTTACTACGTCATCTCCGGGAACGACCTCGTCCCACAGCCGGCACTAAATCCTTTTACGATCGGGCCAGCAGCCGAGCCAGCTCTGTTCCTCCGGTGTCGTTGACTCGCCGTTTTTATTCCGTTCCTCTAGCGGTCAACCTCTCGAGAAAAGGTAAACAAGGCATCGAACGCTCGCGCGAGAGAGCGCCAGTTGCAACTAGGAGTTTGGTGTATCCGAAGGAATCGATTTCGGTTGCATTGAACTAGAACAGTTGTTAGAAAATATTCCCGTCTCTTGGATTATCTTTGGTAATTCAATTCTTGCTGGGATCAAGATCGATTGACATACCGATGGCGTTTCGTTACACAACAATTTTTTTAAAAAAAAAAGATAAAAATCGTATCAGAATGCAAAGTGAAATCTACCACAAGTAAATAAAAAATTTCCAGTGCACGTCCGTCCATTTCCATAAATCAACGAGCAAAACTAGAAAAGTACCAGCAATTTACGGGAAATCATTTTGGAGCAATCAGAGTCGGTGAACGTTCCGCGCGAGACCACATTTCGATAAGGAAGTGTTGCGCAATCGTTAAGTGAGTGCGGATAATTGCACGTAAACGCAAGCAATAGTCATTAGCTGTTCGCTCGCGTACGGGAAAACATATCACCGTGTCAATGCCTCGAAACGTATATGTTCACGTTGAAAGTTCAACTGAGAACGAGACCGATACTCCCCCGCGATTACCATACAAACATTTAATTGCACGCGAATATTAATGAATATGGCGGTAGCCGCGGACCGTTTCAACGTCGACAAATTGCTGCCAAGTGTTGGTTAAAATTGAAACAACCCGAACGAAGTAAAATTGCTCGCCGCTGACACGCGGCCGTTTAAATCAATAAATTTAGAAGCGTGCTCTATACGCATAATGCAATTTGTCTGTAAAATAGATAACCCAGCTGATTGTCAGAGTCGACACGAGCGTGGTTCGACACTTTTATTGGAGAAAGCGGGCAACTTCGACGAGTCGTTGGAAAACGAGGTCCTTTAATTATCACAGCTCGAATCTTGATCCGTTTTCTAGTAGTTCCTGGTTCGAGAAATGTAGATAACCCCCAACGTTATATCGTTAACCCGATCCGATCAATGTTCGATTCGAACGAAATTCCGAACGATATCTAACCGTGGTGACGTATGAAATATTAATTCATGTGGCAATTTCATTCTCACAGTCAGTTATATATTGGTGACTAAATATGAGAATTTTAATGTGCAAACAATTGAAAAAGAATCATTCGTTGGATCTACAAAGTCTCGTTAGAAACAAAAGATCTAATTGATTTCTGAAACACTTCAAGAATAAGAAACTTTAACAATTGAATTTCAATATTATCCTCTTGTAAAACGAGATGAAACGTGCCCTGCTATATTTTTCTCTAGTAGCTTTCATTTACGATAACCTTTCATTTCTATGCAATTTCCAGTGGAAGAACACCAACAAGAAAGATCGGAGGAGCAGCGAAATATTAGAAACTAAATTGATTTGGAAAACTAATAATCGCGGCTTATGCGAAACAACGGACGCCGGAAGGAAACTCGAAGTTCCAGCGTTCTTTAAAAATCAAGCGTGTCATCTTTCGCTTTCTAGGATCGCCAGGCGAATTTTGTTTTGCGCCGGCGACCTACGCCGTTAATTAAGCGCTTTCACCGTTGTTCGCCCGTGTGTAGCGATTTCTCCCTGTTCACCACGACCAGAGACCAAGTTCGCCGATTCGCTCGTTCGCATTAAAACCCGATGACGTGTGCATTTACGTTCAAGGGAGCTCGCAGTTTCTGTTAATTAATTCAGCTTGATTGCGCAACCATCCTCTGCGCAATCTGCGTGCAAAATCGCACGAGCTCTGAAAGTCTGCGAAATACATGACATCACCTGAAAGTATATCTGTTCATTTGCTTATTTTAGATGGACTGTGATTTAATAGATCAATGGATAACACTTAAAATGGAGAAAATTTAATTTCTCGCCTTGCTGAGAGAGGAGTCCCTATCTATTAATTTTAGAACGTTAAAAAAATTAGGACTGAATTACCACATTACCAGACTTCCTAATAGTTAACTGAAAATTTATAACAGAAAAGTAACAGGTGCTGTTTTCCAACCATAAGTGCGTTGATAGTTCGTAGACATGTTTACGATAAAGTTCGCGTAATGCTATTGAAAATCAACAGAAATTTTCATTTACAAACATTACGTTGAGTATAATTTTAAATCCTCCAGACGAAACGAAACGCGTAATAACAATTAGAATCGCAGTTAAAATTGTATAATTAATTCCTCCGCCCAATTAAACCGTATTTTCGCGTGAAAATATTCCGTGCACGCGCCCTCCAGTAGTATACCTGTCACGCACTATATCCTGTGCTCCTTGAAACTGAACTTTCATGTATAAAGATAATTCCTCGTGTCGCCATATCGGATTCTATGCATTCAACTGTCTAAAAACTTTGAGGAGAGATCAAATCATAGGCTATCGTCTACTTATTACTAAACCGAATTTATTTCGAACAAATTTTAGAAGTAATTTCAAACAAATCATGCAAGATCATCTGTCTCACTTGAACTGTCTGTTTCTTAAAATTTCTTAAACTTTCACATCTTTATGTGCGAAAATAATTTTCCGCGTCACTATGCGTTCAAGAAGTATCCAGAACAAGATTATCTGCTTGATTTTCCTTTATCATTTCATGAAACTGTACTTTCGTAAAGTAAAGCAACTGTTCGTGTCGCCACGTCGAATCGACCATCGAAGGAGTAAGTCACAGGCGATCATCGATTTCAAATAATCTTTCACGCAATATTCTCCGTACGACGATCGGCCGTAAATCGAGCAGATTCTACGAGATTCAAGGCTTCGCGTTGAATTCACAGATCCTACGTATACATGCTCGATCGACACGAAGCATCGAATCGCAGCCTTAAATCGTGTCGATCCGCGGAAGCTTCACGAACACACGTCCATTATGCATGTTCGATATAATGCGCGCCGACCGATTCGCAACAAGGTATCCTCCCTTCCTCGGTGGCTGCGCCACGTACACGCCGTGAATTACTCGAACGATCGCGAAATTGCAGTTTAGCCGGCATCAGATGCGATTCCGTTGCATCGTCGAAGCTGCGCGATCGATGGGAAACACATCGACGGATCTCGCCGCTTGGTAACGGCCACCAGTTGAACATAGAAATGGGCCTTTATAGGAAAATTGAAATCGATTTCGTGTCGGATCGGCGGTAACAGTCTCTCTCTCTCTCTCTCTGCTCGTGATCGCTCGGATAACGCCGAGTTTCGCGGATTCTTCTGCGAGTTGCTCGACTGCATTCGCAATAATCTAAGTCTGCTAATTGCTTGCGCGTTGCAGTAGAATTTGTATAAAAAAATAATTTTGTAATTTTGCGTCGAACGTTATAATTTAAATAAACTTGACGGCAGACGAAGCACAGTCATGAGAATCGAGCGTCAGTGAAATCCAAGTGAAAATTTCGACCGATAATCAAAATTATTCTTCGAAAGTAAATCGCTTTAACTAAACGCTCAAGATCCACTGATAATCAATGTCCAATTATCCGTGGGGTTTCAAGACTCGCAGGATAACGCAGTCGTTTGTCAACGAGCACGTGGGTGTGTTGGTGAAATCGGCACCAAAGGTGCAAACCGATTACTCGTTTCACCGATCCACGGTGACCCGGTGGACTCTCCAAGTCCATTGTGGCGCGTACGTTCCTTTCACGCACACTTCCCCGTGGGTAAAAGGCCATTATCGTGGCCCCGGGCCTCTCCTTGCAAGTCATTAGAAAGTCCGCGACTTGCCGTTAATGAAATAATCGATAAATCGTGGCCGTTCTATCTGCACCGCTGATAAATCCGGATCCGTGCACGCGAGAACTTTATCGACCGGCGACGAACATTTCCGTCCGCGAAAATTAACATATATGCGTGGAACGGAAAAGGTTTACTCAACACAACCTATACTGAGGTTCAGTCGAACGTGTTCGGCTGGTTTCTACCACTCTCTGCCTGTTGCTCGAAATTAATATACATAAATATGCATGCGTTACCCACATTTAGAGCCGACTAACAAGAGAATCGCCTGGATATTTTAATGACGATTTTTAATCAATTCAGATGTATATAAATTGTATTTAGATCTAATTATATTTAATTATATTCTTATATAACTATTAATTCATTTCAAATCATTGCACACCTGATTAATCATCGCTGTGCTAATTATATTTCTACACAACTATTAAATCAAAATATTTGAATTCATAATTCAATTTATCTATACGCAACATTAAAATACATTCTGCGAAGTAATATCTGACTACTATACGAGGAGCAAAATTTTCAGAAAGTCGAAACGCTTAATTCTTTCGAACGTATATCAGCCAAATGACCGTATTAAAGCGTGAAATTGAATGTTAATGACTAAGGTAATTAGGACGTGTGTCGTATATTTATTGCACATTTGAATGTTAACATGTAACAATTTTCTCCGATTTGATCGCGCATGCACATCATCGTTCATGTTCTTTTAATGGAAGGTTCTTCGCCAGCCACCAGCAACGTCGGGATATTTTAATAAACACGAATAGCACGAGCATTTTCAAGATCAGCTGTTCTTCGTAAATCGGTAGCCTCACCGGGAAGTGGCAAATTGATCGGAACGCTGCATTTCTATGAATTAATATAATTTCATCTTCTAGGGGCGTGCACGAGTAATCAGGTTTGTATCATTAGGTGACGGAAACGCTTTCCTCTTCCGCAGTTTAAGATTCCTTTTTCCCATGGAATTTCAATCAGTTTAATTGGATAACGATGTACTTACTTGCAACATTCCTTCTTCAAGTTCTTCAACGTTTTATTTAAATGTGTCATAATCCTTTGAAACTCGATTTAAACTTATTCAATACAATTCTTCCCCGAAATTTACGAATTTCTAAGAAATTTTTGTTAAATGCGAACTCCTTGCTCGAGTGAAATTTTATTTTCTCGAAGGAAATCTAAATTAACAAAACGCCAGGCTTAACATACATATTGATAAATCTTGAATTACTTCAAGTTTAAAGTCTAGAAAAATATAAAGGAAAATGAATATAACCAAAAAGCAAATTAAAAATCATTCAAAAATATCTAAATCATCAAAGCTATGAAATTTCTTACAGAAGTCTGTTGATAAAACTTCCTAACCCAATCCATCTTCCTATGAATGCAGAAATGGATCTCAATGCGAAAGAAAATTTCAAAGTTATTCGTATTTCACGTATGGCAGTCGTTTCAAACAATTTACCTGTACGGTTTACGCGTTCGCATGAGCCAGAAGGAACGTACGGCGTACAAAGAGCCCGCAAATAGAAAATAATGCGCGGAAGGATGATCCCGCTAGAACGTTCGGGTCTGTGTGCCACAAAAAAATCCTGAAAAGATCCGTATGGCTTTTGTACGTACGAGAATATAGAGGACGAGCTCCTCCTTCTATTCATCCGTCGCTTTTGAAAAGCGCGGAGATCCTACGGGCTCGAGGGAATGAGAGCCACGACAAGACGACATAGATTCGAAAGTACTCGTCATTCGTCGGTGAACGCCTGGCAGATTGAGAGGAAGCAGCTTGAGTTCGAGAGGAACGTACGAAAGGGTTGAACGATCCATCGGCTATGAATTGAATTATTATTCGAGCACGTCTGTTCTAGATGACGAAGACTATTGAGAATTTGGCAGAAAGGAGCAGGAGACGGAAGCATGATTTTTTTGCTCTATAATTTCTGCATTTGAGTCTTCGAAAGAATATTCGGAATATTTATTTAAATTTGAAAGCCTCCGAGCTTCCAGAAGTTGATTTTTCAATATCCATTTCCAATAAAATATTTCACGTGACATTTATAACACAATATTTTTTGTTACGTAAGAGAGGAAAATGTGTTATAGCATAGCTATATGTTGAGATATCACACCTGAAATTCAAGGCATTTGCAACTCGTCTAGATTGGCAGTAAATAATACGATATATTATTCGCAAATATACGTGACCCGGTAAAGACAAATTCCTGCAAATAATCACGTTTTTTATTTCCCTGCAGAACATTTGCAAAAGAATCGTACATCGAAACTCGTTCATTCAAGTACTCGCAATATTTTTCTGTCACTGGTTTCTTCGTCAGCGCAGATTCCACCGTGAGAGAAAAGTACGAACGCGTGTATAAACGTGCAAGCAATCAGAACAATATCGACGTGTCAAGGTTCTAATGACAGATGAGCACGGATATGCAGGTGCATCGGATCCGCGACGGGGTTTCAATTAATCGGATAAACAGATATGTTTCGCGGCAAAGGAGTTAAGTTTCCTGCCCGCGAAAAGGCTTTCCATTCCACGGAAAATGGGTCGAGCTTTGAAGAGGAGGCCGACTGCCGGCACAGCCAGTTTTACACAGCGATCGAAGCCTTTCAAAGCGGCGTTCCGTGAAAACTTGGCGCGTAGGCGAGAAACAACAAATCTTCGTCTAACCGAAGCTCGGTAACGATCCTCGCCGCGCGAGCGCCACGGTGGAATAAAGGGACCCGAAATAACTATCGTCCGCCTATTTTCGTACCGTGACCCATCAGCTGCTCAAGCTGTTGGGCCTTTTGAGTATGGTCAAAACCAGCCAGACGGGATTTCCGGGCCGAAATTAAACGTTTCGCGGCGAGACAATGTATCTACGAATCGCTTCATCCTCATCGTCCATCTCTTTCGTGATGGATAATCAGCTCGATAGCATGAACGTGATTTTTCAGCCTGGAAATGATTGTATTTTCATGGACAAGTAGAAGAGTACAAAATGGAAGATTGAATGATGAAATGAAACATTGAAGAATAATTTATATATTATGATAAACTTATTTCATAATAATCAAAGAGTTTATTGTACTATCTCTCTTGAAAGTGTGAACTATCGAGTACTAAAAAATTTCTTTAACTTCTTTCTCTAACTATCTATTCATAGAGTTTCAAAAGGAACACATTACGACCGAAGTGTGTCGAAATAAAATTATATTCAATTGTTAATCCGTCATTTATCATCCTAATATTTTGTCTCCTTCACGACGAAGAAACTCTCGCGAAATTCTCGGACATGAAGAATTCTACTTGAACAAGTTTTCAGATCGTCGCGTTGACCTACCACAAAACCGTGGGTGACCGTGACAGCTGCATGAATTCGTTCCCTCCCCCCCCCCTCCCTCCCTCCTCGAAGTCCAGACACGCGCGAATTCCAGAAGTTTTGGAATTTCTTGAAATAGCAGTCGACGTTTCGCCAAATAATCGTCAGTGGACAGTTACTGCCATCGGCGAGTGCTTTCAAAATAAATCTGGCGAAATATTTCCTGGCGGCGATCGAATCGCGGTGATCCTTGAGAATTCGAAGAACCGATCGTTATATTTGACAGAGAAATAATCATTTCGCGGGATGAATGAAACGGAGGGGAGGGAGGGAGGGGAGAGAAATAATGTTTGGCGTTTATGGAATTCGTTGCTTGGAGAAAGAACTCGGTATGTAATACTGTGAACGCGCGTTTATTTTAATCATGCTTTAATGTAACGGCGGCAGAATCTTTGGAGCGAGCAGTTTAAATGCGCAACATAAAAACATTGCATTGTGTGCAAAATAATTTCGTGGAAATCGTCGTTATAATAAGCCTGCGATTCGTTTAAAAATGTTTGTGAGCCGATGTTTAGTCAATATAATGTTACAAGAATGTTTGCATTATGATATGGGATATTTCTCACGAAGGAAAGAGCGCAATTAAAAAATAATTTCTACTTCCTCTGTGTCAGTATAGTCACAGAAGCATTCGTACTTTGGTAATTACTAAAGTCGAGCATTTTTTCAATATTTCTACTTGTATGGTAATGAATTTTTTTCCCACAAATGTCGCAGAGCGTTGTTGTTAAAGACAGAACGTCTGTTTTATCGAGTTCGCCTTATCGGTGGCCCGTTTGGTAAAAACATTGCATCAGTGCGGTACGTACTCGATTGAAAAACAGTTCCTTTTCCTTCCTGGGGATTTTTCGTTTTCTCGTGCGCGGAGAAACCAGATCTCTCGCTTGCTTCTCCCGATATATACCAGTTGGAACAGTAACGACGACAGTAGTGGGAGTTTACGAGACGATACTAAGCGTAGAAATCCGTATTAGGAGAAAATCCAGTAATCGCGTCAGCTGCACGTATAAGGTATCGATTCATAGCCGGTTGAGTTAAGCTTCGTTCACTTCTGTCTGCCAATAGCAAAATATTGTCGAAACCCTGATGATTACAAGAGAAGTGTGTAATATGGATACGTTTGCAAATTTTCCACCAATTTATTCTCTCGTTTCCTTTCACTGTTCCATTGTACCGTTCCATTGTCCAATTTTAATATCTAAATTATCATTTAAAATTTCTTCAGAATTTTTACTAATTTCACTGCAGCGAAAGACATTCAGAAGGATGTTCTCGAGACGAAGCTTCAATTCACTCAGACAAGTATTCTTGCCGTATGACTATATTTATCATTTACGATAAAGTATCTTATAACTTCTAACGTAAATTTCTAACATTTCTCATCAAATCGTACGACATAATCGCGGCAGTCGTGTTTCGTTATAGTTTCATCACTGTACAATGATGTTGCGATGTATTCGTAAGAATTTTCTATCGCTAAGTGTAATACTTTTCGTGAGTCACTGTACGGATACGTCGACGGACAGAATAGCACACGGTAATCCAACATTATCGTCCCGTTAAGACAGCGTCAGTTTGCTTCTGCTGGGATCGTTGTACGTCGATACCGGGTGAAAGTCCTAAAGTCTACGACCGGTTACGCCGAAACCCGTTGCAGGTGCATGTATGCATCAGCGCCTCGGTACCGGTGCATCCGAGAAGAAGGTCACGAGCGGATGCATTCCGGGAGTCGTTTCGATCGTCCTTCCACTCTGGCAAGGTCGTTTACAGGAGCGCCCGATAAATTGGCCAACAGACGATGAGAAAAAGGATTAACAACGAGAGAGAAAACGAGTTTCGTTACGTGAACTGAACATTGTTCAGAGACAGAACTTTGTTAACTTCCAAGTTCTGTCACGATTTATACCTGCAAATTTTCGAACCTTCCAACATTTAACTTTCCAAATACCTGCACTCTTCGATTTCTTAAAAAAGAAAAAGAAAACAATCTACGCTCTTCAGTTTTTCACTTTGTAAATTCGCTAAATCTCAACTCAATGCTCAAACCACGAGTGCTCTGATCGTCAATGTTCCGATCTTTATTCCTAACGATGACTTTCCAACACTCTCTCGGCACTCGCAGATTTTTCCGCGATTTTTCGCGCGAGGCGTCATCGTGTTGACGGAAACCGGCACAATCGACGAGGAAAACACACGCGAGGGAGTCGCGTAACGTGGATTAGGTAATGCATTGGCCAAATACTGCAGCGATTTACACGGTATCCGCCGACTTATAAATCATTTCTTGCCTCGATCTCGAACGGATCGCTTCTCACGGTGCAACCATTAGCCGCATTTCGTTGCATTCCCTTCTTTCAGAGAGTCGCCCAGAGAGTGCTCGGTCGCGCAACTCGGCTCTCCGCGGCTTTCCGCTCACGTTTTCCACCAACTGGCCTAGTACACGCGAGTGTCAGCGAGGTCCCATAGAGGCGTGGCGTGCGAGGACGGGGTGCATCATTTCCCAGCGATTCGAAGCTTAAAATTCTTGAAAGTTTAGAAACGAATCTGGATGTCTCTCTCGAGAGTCGTGAGAATTGTAACGAGTAAACTACGGATTTTTGTAATTAATTTCGTGTTGATAGAGCTTTCGTAGAATAGCTCGTTTCACCTGCTAAATGTTACAGAAAGCACTATAGTTTAATTGTTCAATACATTTCTTTCATATTATGTAGTTGCGATTGTGCGTTTCAAAATACCTGTCGCAGATCTCAGGAATCTCTGAAGAATCGACTCGAATTTATCGTCGAACGACGCGATATAGACACGAAGCGACTCGGAGTGCGTGAGATCGCATCGCTAACGATCCTCCGGCTGAAAACTCGTTTCGACGAGCGCCACGGGACGGCTGCACCGAGGCACAATTTTCTTGCCAACAGTGTCGGCCGAGTGTCGATCGAGCTTGTCGCTGAACCAGTTCGGGACACGTCCGCCGTTTTTTCGTCGCGGTCTAACGAGTCGGATATGATGAAATATATATCGCCGCTGATGATTTAGCGTGTACGTAACGCTGGTAGAATGTTAATCCTACGGGATACTTTTGTGCCCGATGTTGGAATTACACTCTGCGTCAACATACTGCAAGGGTCCCCGTGCGATATGAAGAAAAAGAAAAGAGAACCGTGTAATCGGCCGATATCGTTGGTAAATTGAATACCGCTGGATACTTTGTGTAATTACATTACAGTCACAGGTTGGGTTTTTCATGAATTTTGCATATTACTGGTGCAAAAGCATCAAGAAGAATATACCAACGATAAAATATATTTCGTATAACTGGTAGAATTGGTTTTTGCGCGAATTTTATATATTCCACGTAAGCGTGTAGAACAAGTTTCGTATACTCGAGCAGAACCCGTGTAATCGTATCGTCATTTATAAATTGAATTTTTGCTCGGCATTCAACTCGCGTGATAAAATGTATCGCCGATAAAACATTTCGCTCATAATTACATTCTGGTAGGCTTGATTTTTACGTTATATTGCCTGCTCGCTTCGTACACACGTAGGTAGAAACTTCGTGTTAAGGTGTACGAGATGTACTTGATGGTTGTAATTGCTTTTGAGAATTTTACATAAATCGATATGCATACCAGTTATGCCTTCGAGATGCCTTGCCTCGATCTCTCTCGAGATCGAGATGCTTCGAGAGTAGCGCAATTTTCGTTTCTCCGCCGGTTTTCTTAATGCAACCTGATTACGCGTCAAATGAAATTTTCATTTAACAATATATATCGGAAAGCGGGTATGTAACCTCCATGTGAAATCGAGTTCATTTTCATTTTTCCCTTTTTCTCTTTCAGTCTCTGAAGTAACAGAAAAAGAATAATGATTGATACGAGGAAGAAAACGTGTGCCTTTTCTAGCCGCATCCTCGCTCCTGTGAAACCTGTTAATGATCAGTTGCCAGCTTCTGAACCTGACTCGGCCACATTTATCTGCCTGGATCGCAGTTTCTACCTGTCGATCACTGTGTCGAAACTTTCTTAGTTCCTTCTTTCGATCCGGATGAAAGAGAAGATCGAGCAAAATAATCCATGATCGTTGCGAATTAAATGTAATTTTCGTTGCATAAACGCTGTTGAAATTTTAATATTTTTAAGAAATATTTTTTAAGAAAAGGAATAGGAACTCACTATCTCTCTCTCGCTTTCGGTGATTAAATTTCGTTGTAGATGCATAATGTCATTTTCAACGATATCTGCTTACTACAATATTCTTTGATCGATTCGAGTAATAGATTTTACAATTAGTAGTTAAATGTAAATGCCCTTTCATAAATATAAATGCATTTCCATAACACAAAAATTCATTCTTCGTTATTTTCAAATCGTCAGCTTTCTGATAAATAATTACGCATTCTACTCCCCCGAACGTTTATTAACAACAAAGTCCAAAATTAATTCCATTATCGTATTTCTCTGTACAAATGAAACCTCGTGCTATTTTCAACAAAGAACAATTGAAATTCAATCACCACCGCGTATTGTTCATCCGTTGTATCCTCGATCGTCCGGCCGGTAGATCGCGCGGCCATGCTGCACATCCGGTAGCGCCTGCCGCGACCTCTCCCCTTCTTGCTTCTTGCTCGTCCCCCTCCTCGTACATGTGTTCCGTGTAATACATACTTAGAATCGACATACGACCGCTCGTGTTCTCTGCCCGCTCGGTATTGTGTAAAAGAGCAAAGAGAGAGGCGCGGCCTCTCTCGCGTTCGACGGCCACACCGTTTACAGATATTTTATGATTTATCGCCGTCCTTGCCGGCGTAGAAATTCCACCGCCGATTTTTTTCACCGGCGGACGACTCGCGCGTGTACGCGCGCACGTACACGAGGGAACTCACGCGTGTACGCGACCGGTTCGCGCGTACCGAACCGAACGCTCCGATCGACAAAGTGTAATTTCTGACCGTGCGGTTTTCCATCAGGCCGCCCGTTCCCTTTCTTTCCCTTTCTACACGTAGCTCCTCTCCCTTCTCCTCTTTCTTCTTCATCACCTTCTGCTTCTCGTTTCACGATCCCAACTACTCCTGGCAACTTTGAGATTATTAATCGGAGGCGCCCGACTGAACGTTGGAAAATTCCATTTCCACGCGGATACTATTCGACTTAACCTTTCGGTGATTCAGACATTGGCATAAAAGTGCACGTGTTGGCATTTAATTGTGCCGAAGAGTGGGTGGACTCTCAAGGTGTAATAATTCGTTTCTGCGTTTCGCAAGCGTAATTGATTACGGATCGAAGCGGTGCACGTTTGCGTAGAAAGTGTGAAACTCTCCAGAAATTCTCGGGTGATTGCATTATTGTTGCTGTCGGGTTTACGTTGAATAAGTTTTCCTTACTCCAGGAATTGTTCCAGACAGTTTTTCACAATTATGATTTCCTTAATGACGACGACAGACCGTGACGATTCTTGTAAATTGTTTAACTCGAATAACGACTTCAATTCTTCCATGTACGGTGTTAATTGGCTTATTCCGGTAGGTCTGCGATTTCACGCAGCTGCAACTCGATTAAAAGTCCCGAACGGTTGCAAGAATGCATTCTTTCCCTTTAACCGCGCGTTTCTCAGTCCATTAATCGTTCGTGTAATTTCATAGATTTTCATTGGCTCTTCAAGGATGAACAATTAAGATCTAGTTGAAAGTTGTGAAATATGTATACTCGTTTATAGAGATACAAATCAACAACCTTCATCTTGTGTAAACGCGTTTCTTCAGGACAAAAATTACATCGATTTTTGTTGGTTTCGAGTTACATAAATTCTTTTGTGTTCGCAGATCATTAAAATCTATTGTTTTGGAGCACTCAGTAAACACGTAATGACGTGAGTGAAAAAAAATCGTTTGTTCACCATTACTATTAAACTACCAAAACAAAGGACAAAGAACATTGCTCAAAAATACGCTTAGGAAGTGCGTGGTTTTTTTTCGAAAATGGTGACTGCTCGTCTCGAAGCGTGCAATTATTCGCTACCTGCTGTTAGACGCGAAGGGCGTGCATGTTCGAATGCAAATGAAACGTAAAGATAAGATTCGAGGGAGGAGGCGCGAGCCCAGAATGCCAGAACGAGAAAGGAAAGCAGGTTCGGACCTTGTTGAGGACGAGTTCAAGGACAAGCCGAGTGCACCGGTCACCGAGTGGCGATCCTCCTGCGGATCCGGAGGAATCGTCGAGATCGCGATATACCGATAAGTTCGTCCGCCGTATGGCATAACTCGCAACGAACGTGCGTCTGTCACGTACAAAAGTGCATACACGTGTCCTCCGATAGATAACATCTGTAATTCTTATTCCCGCTCGTATAAGTCTGGTTAGTATAATGGATAAAACTCGATCTTCACTGACGCGGTTTTGACATTTTTTTGGCTGATGATAGAAAGGTTCGACCATGCGTTAAATTTAAGAAAAAAAAAAAAAGAAATATTATTCCTGAGGTTAATCAATTTCATTTTCTCTTGTAATTGATCTATGTTTCGGCTGTAATAAGAACACATTTAAAGTTTTAATAGTAGCATAGACACAAATTGTAAAATACCTAATATTTTAGTTCTTAATACGAATAAGAACGTGTTTGTAAATACATTCGTATTTTGAACGTTTTAATGGCACGACATAATTGATTAATAGCAGAAGATTGAAAGATGATTAATAATATAAGTTGCATGCCTCGTCTTTCAAAAATCAGTGACGATGAATTAATCATTGATCGTTCAGGAATATTAGATTGACTGTTCGTTAATATAATTAGTTCGTGCCATGAGTATCGTCCATGTATTAATAGCCAATAAAAACGAAACAAACGAAACCCTTCTCTCTTCTTCTCGCGAGTCTCGCTTAAGCTCAACGCGCAACTTCACTCTCGTTGTTTTATGTTTTAATTAAAGCGCCATCGCAGAGGCGCGCGTCTATTGTCGTCGGCAATCAATCACAAAACGAAACGAACGCGTTGAAAGCCCCGATGCTCCATCGTGCATCATAATATCAATTAACCACGGATTCATCGCAATCTCGAATCAATCCGGCAGAACGAAATGTCATTAATAATTCTCTACGGACGAAAGCCTAAGCCCGGGGCTTACAGGTTTTGCGCAATTGTCAATCTTCCGGCATAGTGCAACGAAATTATCGATCGATGACATTCGAACCGTCATTTCTGATCGTGATCGTCGATTTTATTATTACCCCCTCTGTGTATTACGATCGAACAAGGAATTTCTGCTCCGAGGCGGATACGTTTTAGAGATGTGATCGAGTATCTTACAAATAATACATTTCCACTGGTGCTTCGGTTTTTATTTTTTTTAAATCTTCTATTTGTTACTTTACTTTTGCTTCTATCGCTTCAAGTATCTACACACTGTAACGTAACCTGACATTTAATGAAGAAGACAATAGTGAATAACAATTGACAATGCATCTTCTGCTTCAGGGAAGCCTGACCTAATTATGTATCAAACTTGACTTTCCTCTTTTTCATGTTCGACTTTTGGGCTTCTTATTTCGGTCCCCTTATGGGTCGTGAAAGTTTCCAATTTTATATACACATGCATCAAAAATATTTTAGTTCGTACATATGTATTCAATTCAAGATTCGAAGCCAGCTTGTATGAAATGAGCAAATATATTCACTGAAGCATTTTTACTTCTGAAACCCAAGAAACGAAACTTCTATATCGAACTTGACTCGAATTCGTAAGATTTATTAAACATTATGCAAAAAATAAATGTTTTAATATAAAAATATTAATATTATAATATTTAATAATATCATTAATATTTAAAAAAAAAATATTACTTTATTATTATAAATAAGTATAGTTGATTACATATATATCATTAATGCTATAGAATTTACGATACTTTTGGTGTCGGAAGTTCAATTGTATTATAGTCTATATTGTAGGTAATTAATTTATAAATATATTGCGANACACATGCATCAAAAATATTTTAGTTCGTACATATGTATTCAATTCAAGATTCGAAGCCAGCTTGTATGAAATGAGCAAATATATTCACTGAAGCATTTTTACTTCTGAAACCCAAGAAACGAAACTTCGATATCGAACTTGACTCGAATTCGTAAGATTTATTAAACATTATGCAAAAAATAAATGTTTCAATATAAAAATATTAATATTATAATATTTAATAATATCATTAATATTTAAAAAAAAATATTACTTTATTATTATAAATAAGTATAGTTGATTACATATATATCATTAATGCTATAGAATTTACGATACTTTTGGTGTCGGAAGTTCAATTGTATTATAGTCTATATTGTAGGTAATTAATTTATAAATATATTGCGAGAAAAAAATTGTTAATCCCATCACTAATATTTTTCTGAATCACGCCCAATTCTTCGTGTCTTTCTCTCTCTCTCTCTCTCTCTCTCTCTCTCTTGCCTTTCTCCCTATCTCTCTTAGAACGCATAGAAACGTCCAGAGACGTTCACTTCCCCGTCCTTCTAGCATACTCGCCGCGACCTTTCGCCCGCGCGATTTTTCCTTTCATCTGCTTCAAAAGTTCACGCGACTGAATCTGAGCTGACGTGTCTTTCCCTTTTACGAAATAATACGCTGAGAGGAGGAATGTTTTTCACGGATTCCGTCGAAGGATTTTCACGCACGATCCGTTGCGAAACACACACACAATCGAGGGGAAAAAAACGAACGAATAGTTATCGGCGATTACGATAATTTTTCCTTGGTACCTCGTACGAACGCTCACAGATAATACACACATGGTACGATCGTTTCGTTACTTACTGCATCATTCGCCCTATGGATGATTTTCTTCTCCGTGAATGAATATTCTATTACTCACCTACAACAGAAAATAAAAAAGAGATATATATGTAGCAATGTTCGTTTCCTGCCGAGAGTTTGTTTTAAATTGCACGTTTTATATTTCGAGTATGCGAATCGATTCGATTAATTCGAAGATTGCTTAATATTAGAAACACATGAATATTGATAGATGCTCGAGAGAGATTGGAAATTTCCTCCCATCGATCTCAATTATACACACCTGTGGATTCTTGCGTGCAATAATTATTGCATCGTTATCCTACCGTAATTTTCGTAAATATCCTTACATTTCGATACGTGGCGCAATCGTCATTAATAATAACGGATAATATCGTGTAAATTAAACCTTCGTGAGTTTCGCTGGAGTAATGATCTTTAATCCGACGAAATCTCTCAAAAATCACCCGTTATTAATTGAATTAGTTCGCAAAAATCTTTTGTAACAACAAAATAGTTAGCCTTGCACCGCGTCAACGGAGTGACATTTCTTCGTCGTTGGTTTTATCGGTGCGAATCGATCGATCCACCGTGCGATCCAGGTGTTGAAAGAACGTGGCGGCAGTACCTATCGATAAATCGGTAAATCAGCGAGAAAGTGCCGCGGCACGACCCTCGAGATCCACCGCGCGGATAAGATGGCAACGCGGAACGCAATCGAGCTTCCAGAATCGCGAGATCCCCGGCGACGGATCACACGTCCCCGTGGCTTAATGGTTTTCGCGCGATTTATAAATCGCGTCTCTGGCCGCGCTCTTTACGAGACAAGCCGTGCACCCTATAAGAACGTGCGGCGAGGAGGATTTCTCGCGCAACAGACGTAGAGGAAATTTACGACGGAGCAAAAGAACGGGGACGATCGCGAATGGTAATTCGAGCATGGAAAAACGGAGTCCATCGTTGCAACTCGTAAGCGGCGCGATGTCGTCGTGCGCATCAGCGCCCTCGTCGATGCACAACTCGTCACGGTATGTAAATCGATAATATAAATTGCACGAAAGCGAGCCTGTTTCCCTTGCAACATCGGATAGTTCTTCGTGGAATTCACTTTCTGCCCTCGCCGTAAATATGAGGTGATATGGAAGTTGTTTTATAAGAAACAACCCGGTCAGACGGTTACGTGGTTGAAAAACGTTACCGCAAGTTGAAAAACTACACACAAGGATAATCCAATAGTTGTTAATCTGAAAAGCAGATTGATCTCAGTAAATGAAAATGTCACTTTTTCACAAACAATACTGTGTATTTCATACAATATGATTCAAAATTTAATTTGAAATTTCTTTATTTGTAAAAAAAAAGAAAGGATATTTTATAAATATACGATAATAATTAAAATATTCTCAGTCTTCCAATTCATCATGGGCTTTCAGAACGAACCTCCGTTCATCCCGAAAAGGTCGTTCGAATCCAATTACGAGGATACAAGATACACACGAAGATACGGGGGACCGAATTAACGAGTAAACAGCGAGATTTCGTTCTTTCTTTCGAGTGGATTGGATGGCACAGTTGGCCGTATTGTTCGGCGGAACGGCGACGATTGTCGAGCCACGTGAACACGATAAATTTCGGCACGATCGAGCGCCGATTGTTTCGAGAATGGCCAATTCGGCCGACGACGATAGCCAAACAATCACAGGCTATAATCATCGCGTACGGTTGCACACGCGAGAGCCATCCGTACTCGAGACTGCAGGCGTATAACGATCGATACTCTACCGCGAACGAGCACGAAATTACGCGTTTCGCGATCGTGAATTCGTTGAAAAATATACCGACTAGTTAACGCGTAAACACTCGCCGGATTACGGCGAGAACACGAGACCTTGGTCGATCGATACATCTCCCGAATTTCGTCGTGATTCGCGATTCGTTCGCGCTCGTTACGGAGTAACGGGAACGAATTATAATTCGTGTCTCCGTGTGTAAGCATGAAATGATGAAAGACAACGTTTTAATTACCGCTGGCGGAAGATGTTCCTCGCCAAATAATCCTTTTTTATTATTCCTCGAATAATCTTGTCGAAACCTCGCTACGATCTTCAAATTTCTACATTTCGATCTCTCTCATTTTGGGAAATATGACGGATTAATTTTCAACGTTTCAAGACGATGTCTAACATGAAATTTTACCGAGAAGTTTCTCACACGTTTGTTCAAACTTGAGATATTTTTCAATGGGCAAGAATGGGTTAGAAAAGGATCGGAAGAGCGCAAGAGGATTAAGACGAGATTTCTTCCAAGCGTCATCGTTCCAACGCCATAGATTGAACGAAGTATATTGCGTTCGCGGCTGTGGAGTGAAGATGATTAATTTGGTCCCGTGATGCACTGATAGTTTCTTAATGAATGGAACATGAGAAGAATGGCGAAGTGACGGTTCGAGTGCCTTGTGGTAGAATGTACAACGAGTGTTTTGCCTTTGGGCTTCGCTGTCGTTCACTGTTTTCTCATAAGAGTTTCGCAAATTTATTATAATTGACGCCCGCAATAATGAATAATCTGAATCCACTATCTCTTCGAGTGGCGAGGCACGTTTAATTACACACTAAACCTGTAAATAAACCGAGCAACGAGTTCGTTGCTCGTTAATTCTGACTCAGACTATGCTTTCAGCTCGCGGTATTCTTAAAACACTGGTTTATGGCTCTGACTTGACGCTTCAAGAGGAATTCTATGTACTCGATGAAAGATGACTGGCCGCGTCGGGAGAAAAANGGCCAAAAAAAAAAAAAAAAAAAAAAATACGAAACAAGGACTCGTGGTAAAATGCTCGAGTCAGTGATCTTTAGAGTATGCAGCGAGAGAAGAGAGTGAACGTAATGAACGAGCGAACGAAAGAGGAGTGGCATTCGAGAGGAAATGCAAGGACGCGACGCCGTACCGTTCCATACATATGCATAGAGCTGCAGGTACGTTTCCGGTGTCAACCCATTCGCGTACGAGAACACGTGTAAGAAAACTCTGTACTATTGTGTAAGAACAGAAACTTCCTTATACTTTTTTTTTCTAAGAAATTCCTTTATTTCATAAAATAATTCTTTCATAAAGCGTGATAAGAAGAATAAATTTTAAATAAATTCTTTCCAAAAAAATATTCTTCTATTTCATGGAAATAAAAAGGGTTCGATTGTTACAGTGTTAAAATAATAAAATTATACAATTACTTATAAAACTTGTATAATGATGGCTCCAATGAATAATATTTCTTACACTCAACTCTCAGATTTGAAACGTCAAATATTTTAAAAGATACGAAACCTGTGCAATGACTCATATGGATACGTTGTTAAACCTGACGTTTAAAATTAACAAATTAGCGTAATTCGCAATGTCGATGCATTTACGCCCGACCTCGAAGAATTTCTACACCAGATGCGAGTATCATCATGTAGCAGACATTCTTTGCAACAGATTCTTTGCAACAGTTCGTGACAAGTTGTTCAGTTGCAACAGCAATACTTCGCAATACTGATCACGGCTAAGTAAATTGAACATCGAGCCTGACAAAAACGCAATAACGTTGATTTATATGCGGCTAACGACCCGATCGGGTAGAGCAACTTTTCAGATGTTAATTAAACTGTGGGTCGAGTCGCTTGAAAACTAGTTGACATTTCGTGGGTGTATCTGAAATTCGTCATAGTGTCTGGTTTGTCCCGACAGAGCGTTAAGCTACTGGTTTCCCCCCAGCAGCAATCGATGAAGAACACTTTTAGTGTTTCGGTGCTAAAATCATTCAGTATCGAGAAAGATAAAATATTTGAATTATACAGTATATAGGTACGTATATTCAATTTTAAATTCCTTCAGAAAGAATCAAATAGTCAGTTGATTTATCAATTCATCAGAGAAATATGTAATTTTTTCATTGGATTTTGATACTAATTCTGAAGTCGATAGAATATTTGAATTTTTACTCTTTATTCTATGAGACGTTCAATGGAACTTGTCACGTAAGATACAAGATATTTATAACATATGTCAAATCTGGAACGAAGTTAGATTATACATTTTACTTTCAGTGAATCGAATGATCTGTGTGGAGGAAAATTATACAAAAACTATTTCGAAACTATCTCAACGATTGCGTTACATCGTTCGAATTTTTATTGAAAAAATACCTTCGAACCGTCCAACATTCACTTTTTTCCATTAAATTCATTGAACGCATTATCTACGTTGTTCCAAGCAACAATGAAACCAGAACCACTGGCCATTAAATCATAGAGAACAGGGGGAAACGTTCGATCGAAGGCTGTCGTAGAAACGCGATCGGGATTTACATTAAAAGCGGCGTTTCTCGGCGAGGAATGACGACATTCGACGAATGTCCAGCGGTAGGAAAGAATTCGAAAAATCGGTGAACGTCGACACGTCGCGCGAACGTTCCCGCAGAACTCGCATAATACGGCAATTACGCGAGTGCAGGCCGGCGCCAAGCGCCGCTCGAAGGACGTGCACGTGCACTGACCATGCGTTCGAAGCTGTGCGCATAGCGGGGCAAAAAAAAATTGAGAACGAATCTAACGAATCGACGGTGTGTTATTGGCGAGAGTGCTCGTCGATCCAAGGATTGACAAGGTATCCGAAGGATACTCCTGGAAAAAGGATCGCAATTTTCGATTTCACGCGTGCAGATCACTTCTCGTGCAATTAGGTCTTTAGGCTTCGATTGGGAAATTATACTGTAGATGTTCGATGGAAATGATGAGAGAATTACAGAGATGAGAGATTACGTCGTAGAATATTTATTACGTGATTACAGTTCACTTGCAATTATAGAGTAGAGCAAAATTCATCTTCTTTGTTGTGAAAGCTAATTGTTAGAAGCTTCAGTTTCTCGTGCTATTTTATTAATTTCTGATTTAAAAAAAAAAAAAATTCCAATAACCAATTACACATTCCGACACGAAAATTAAGAAACTTCTAATGGAATGGACGAGTTTAACTTCTATATATCTCGCGAATTAAAAAAAAGATTGTTTTACTCGCTAAATTCGCTTCCACATATCGTTATACCTTCCAATGATGTATACATAAAAATCCAGAATTCTTTCTCAGAGGAAGATTCGAATTTCAAGACTTTGCTGGACGCAGCTTAACGCGTTACAAGACATCGAGCACGATCCGGAATTATTGCTCGAGCAGAATCACCTTCGTAATAAACGCGTTCTTACGAAACGCTTGTCACCAACGTTCACGCAATTTCCACGCAGTCGTGGGAAAGGGGAACGCTGTTGTCGCGATAATCGAACAAGATCGCTGCGTCTCTGTTCGCTATCAACCATCAGCCAGGTCGCTGCGTGCGTTGACGGTAAATCTGTCGTGTTCGTTTACGATCATGCAGATTCTTAAATACGTATGCGGTTGAGGACAGTATCGATCAGCCGAGAGAAATTGAACGTTACAGGTACGTAGATGCAAATTAAGAAATCGAAGGCTTCTGTGATCGTACAGAATCGATGTGTTGTGGGCTGGCTGCGCGACGTGGGTAAGATGACTTTACGATAGCTTGTATAAATCCTAGAAAGTTTAGATCTTGGAATTGATCGAAGTCGCATATCAGATTTTTCGCTATGCAAATTAGCCGACTTTTACGCCACATAAATCTAAACGTTTTTTTTTTCGCTCAAGCCTTTGAACAATATTAGAAAAATATTGGAAGCTTTCGTAAATTATTATATTTCTGAATCTGAATTATGTCTCAAAAAAATGAGAAAAATCAAGAGAAACAAGGAAATTTGAAAATTATTCAGAAAATATCTCAATTTAACATGAAAATTAATAATTCCATAGTTTTGAATGCAACTTCGTAATTATTAAACAAATCGTAATAAAATCCGTATCTCTTTAAAAAAAAATCACTACTACTTGGAGGAATGACGACAGAAACTCATCGCGAGCAGTTTTGAAAGTAAACACAAAAAAAGTTTTCTCTGATACTCATAACATCCCTGTCAGAGTTATGAACTTAGAAACACTCGAATGGCGACAACGTGACTGTGGTACAAGAAATAAAACATATCGAAGCTCGCGTTCCTGAGTAACACCTAGTAATACGATTTCTAAAACGACACAAATTGTGTTTTTCTACGTGGCTACTTATTAACGGCAGCCTAAACGTACACGAACGTGCGTAATTCTGTGTACGCGCAGGTATGGACACAGGTAGAGACGGTTGTGTAAGTAGACGGGAAACAGCCTGCAGGCGATCACGTATTTCCAGGAACGAGCGGCTGCATTGCTAACCCTTGTCGTTGGAAACAACGACATTGCATAATGAAAGTGCACGACGAAAGAATAATTTATACTTCTAGCGAGAAATCGTGGTCTGTCTCTCCTTTTCTTTTCTCCTTGAAGAGACCGATTGTTCGGAAACTTTTCGTCAGAAAATAACAATCTTGGGTTTAGATCATTGAACATTGACAAGACGATTATTTTTACCTTCCATCGTTACATTTCCGATATTTTTTAGATACTGTTGCACAGAATATATAAAGGTCAAATGTGGTTAATGGATCTAGCTACCGAGATTATTCAGTCGTTCGTTATTGATCTGCCATTGAATCTAAATAGAGAAAGGAGACCGAAACACCGGATAAAGATACGCTCGTGTTAAAATCTACTATTTGATGCACACGCGCACAGAGAAGAGAAAAGAGACTCTCAACGAATCTCGAAGCGTCAACCGCACAATAAGTATAATCTCCGCGAGGAAGTGAACACCGCGTCGAATAACTCGCAGGGAGTGAAGGTAGAGTAAAGAAGAAAAAGGCTGGCCGTGGATCCGAAAATAGCGGGGGAAAAAGAATTCCTGGATCCCCCGACGGGGCATCCAGGCCCATAAACTATTTACTCCCGTGAGGGTTAACTTATCGTAGCGTAGTCCTCCAGGGAGCAGGTATGCGCCGGAATAAATTCAGCTGCCACCGAAATTCGAGGACGTCGATTGCACGAGGATCGTTCCCAACCGATTATCGTAAAAGGTACCGCGGAATGCGCGCTAATAACTCAAAGTCCGACGTTCCCAGCCGAGTAATTAGCATTCCGATCGCTGTCCATTACGCTAATTAAATTCAATTGTTCGATTGCTGGGCCCAGCATTGCCGCATTGTGCGCCGCGTACAACACGCTCCAAGCACGCAAGCGCGTACAACACCGGAGAGTAATTGCCAGGAAAAAATAATTAGTTGTCGGCGGCGGGGATCGTTTCACAACGGAATCGATACGACGTTGCGTCGTCCGGTGTGTCCAAGGATATCCCGCGAGCCTTTTACGACCAGAACGAAACAGAACGAACGACAGGGCAACGTCACTCGCCATACAGCGAATTCAATCGTCCTTTCCCTTCTGCCTCAGATGAGAGAAACTCGCCGAGGATTTCCCAACGATGCGACCGATCGCAATAGATGACGAAGAGAACAGCATCGAGTATAGCATCGATCGATGACACCATACGTGTTTCTCGCGATTAAAGTGATTGCAAATTTTGACCAAATTATGAGGCTCCCTAATAGCTAATAAAAGGAAGTAATTTTAATTTACCAAACTGCAAAATCGAAATCATTTGATTTTTGGTGAAATTATTGTGAGAATTGAGAAATACGTTCGCTTTCCACTTAACGTTCGACTTGGCGGTAGTTTCCCAAGGAATTGCAGTAAAATCGGTAATATCGGTTTCTGCAAATTTTTTCGCAGGAATTATTGCTTCTGAGGAACAACCTATCGAGACCTGGCTCGAGAATAACGAGCGAGCTGAAACGGTGGATTTTCATTGGTGATACCACAATGAACTCCGAGTGCATTGCATTAATCGACTGCTTGGAAATCCATCCATATTCATCATCTAATTACGGTATTTCTGAGACCACATATAAAAAAAAAAAATACCTACGTGCTTTCAATTCTGTACGTTGATTACTATTATTACAAGTTGATGCGTGAAATTTATATCGTGCTCAAAATTATCTTGACTATATATAGTATTATTCATCATATAAATTTACCACAGTAAAATTTATCATAGTAAAGTAAAAAATAAGAAATGAAATAAGACTAATAATTGAATTACGTATGTACAAATAATACGTACAGTAACATTACATGCTGATGCATGAAATTTATATCGTATTTAATTTGATCTTGACCGTACGTCATTTTATCATAGTTCTGTCAACAAAGAATGAAACTAGATACGTGACAACAGAATTGCAAGGCAGTATCGTTGAGTATCGATAAAACCGTGGTCCACGGTATCGTGTCCGAGCAAATACGAATCCAGAATTGTATAGCGAGCGTCTTTCTCACGGCACGATCAATTATCCACGAGCAGAGGAAATTTTTATTGACTGAACACGATCGCATGAGAATTTCTGGCCTGCGGTCCGGTCGCACGCGTTTCGAGGAAAACTCGCCGAGAACCCGTCCTTAGAGTAGTTGCATAGAGACGTGTATAACCTGCATTTCGCGATGCGAACCTCGTCGGCCTATTCTGGAATGTCACCCTACTCGACGCGTCCACTATCCAAGGTCCAGTTCTTCCTCGTGGATCAACTGGCCTTTCCTTAAAGCACGCTTCTCAGAAAATCTACCTGAAAACCGTTACGATAATACGGCCACCGACCGATGTCATCCAGAGAGACCACTTGGCGAGAGAAGCCAATCTCTCTCTCTCTCTCTCTCTCTCTCTCTGGCTGCACGAACAAGAGCACTAGTCTAGTCTGACAGTCTCCCTTGAAAATCCCCTTTCGATTTGCCGGGAAAAACTCTCGCAGGTTTTTCGTTATTTACGATACTCTAAACGGAGCCTCGAGCGAATGAATCCTTGGGAATATTACGAGTGATAAATGGACTTTATTGAGGTTGAAGTTTGTTTGAAGTGATCCTCGGAGATTATCTGAGAGACTGGCTTTTACTTAAACTATGGTTCAGACGATCAGATGTTCCTATATTTTCTTTTCGACAATGTCTGTATTTTTCGGTGTGAGTGTCAGAACAATATTCGTGATCAGGTCATGTCTCAAATATCAATGCTTCAGACTTATTTATACGCATATCTTGCAGTGAGTAGCACACATTTTCAGAATAATTTCAAATTGCGTCAGCCGTTGTAGGTTTCTTTTTTTTATCACTCAATTCAGTCCAAGTATTTTCATGAACCGGCGTATAATAAAAGAACCATAGGAATGTTCACAACTGGTTTCAAAACTACGGCAATAACGATCTTCTCTCTTTACGAGCATCGAAAAATTGCGCAAGGAGCAAGTTTTGAAACGAGCATAAAAACGCTGCAATATTTTTCGCGGGATCAACGCTGGCTACACTTTCGTAACGAAAGTATGTCTGCTCGTGTAGCTGAATGAAACTCATTATCTTTATAACGACTTGCGGCGAATTATATAACAGAAGGCCAATTAAAAATGCTCGTCTCCGCGCGAATGGCTGACGCTTTCCAGCCTGAAATTGTTGCAGTGAAAGAGGCATTGTATCGAGTTGTACGCATATCTTGCGTACAGGAGGGAACTTTCTCGATAGATCGTCATGATCGCTATGAATAATGCCAGAACACGCGATACGGACCATTCTAGCCGATTTCACTGCGCGTCGATCGTAGTTTCTTAGATTATGTTTCTACGCGAATAGCCATCGATACCGCCTCGATATCGATCACGCGAAACGTTAGTCTCGGCAACATCCGAGAGGTTTATTAAATATTAAGTTCTGACACGAAACAGGTATCGTGTTCGCTTAGAAGAAAGGTTTAAGGCTGCTCCGAAAACATATCGTTTTACGAATCGATGCGTTGTGAAAATAACGTCCTTAAAAAAAAAAAAAAAAAAGAAGCAGATTTCGCCCATAGAGTCAGACTCTGTGATCCAAAATACGTGGAATAACACTTCGTGGAAGAAATTTGGTAGAATTCTACTTGAAATGTCTACGACGTGATCAAGAGAAAATTAAACGAGACTGGAAAAGAAAATTCTCCTTCACCATAATTGATAAAAGATATCGACTAAACTTAAAAATCTTAATATAAGGAAATAACTTTACAATGAATCAGAATTCAATAAAATTCCTACCAGACGAAGTATGAATTAATCATATCGATGGTAACTCAGCTGTTAAATCAAACTTGCTTATAATTCAACAAACAATTGTTTCGTTTCATGTATTATTCGGCTGGTTCTACGGTTCTACGGTCGAATGGTTATTAAAAGATCTCCTTATAAATCATCCAATTCACCGAGGATAAAAGATCCCCTAACAGGAAGCAATTTTTGCGATGGTCAAGTCCGCATCGTCGTCCGGCCAATTTATTCGGCTTGCGTTTCAATCGAGCGGGATCACCGACTTCTCTTCCCGAATATATTCTTTGGTCATTGTCCTACCCCTACCTGCTTCTGCCTGGTCGACTATCTTCTTCTACTCCCCTCCTCTCTCTCTCTATACCTTCTCCTCCTTCGCAGATACCATTTTCGTAAGATCCGTTTTTGTTCTTTCTCCGAAAATACCAAGCTTCGAGATGCCACCGGCTCGCGCTGTATAATCAGTTGTGACCACTCACGGAAGCCTATTGTTTGCTTTCGCGAGCACTTCGAGAGCGAACGAGCTCGGCTCGCTACTGGATTTCATGCCACGTCTCGTCGAGGAACGACAGCCTCGTTTTGCTGACGAAACGCGTGAGTTGTTTTCTTGTTTTTCTTTTTTTTTCAGAAATCGGTTCCCTCCAATTAATTTAATTCCACACAAGAGCAAAATTCTGCGATTGTTCGGTGACTACTCGAGTAATTTCAAAGGTTTGACATCGAAGAATCTCAATGAAAAATATCGAAACGGTTTTGTGGCATTTCCGTTGGAAAGGAAGATACGTTGATACATACAAAACTCTCTGACCAATTGTGGACTTATTGCCGTTGATATTACAAGAATTTGATCGATAAAATCGAACAAGTTTTACATGAAAGAAAACAGCGTTTAAAGCAGTGAATTTTTTGATGCACTGTCGATTAGAATTGTTCGAAAGTTTATTTCGACAAAAGGTGAAACGTTTCCAGAGAATCTCTCGCTTTACGACGAGAAAGCACGAGAGAGTTCAGGTTGCCTTAGTAGTCGCTGTCTCGTAACTCGAAGTGACTACAAAGTGGCGTACAATAACGCAGTTCGTTGACTGTCATTCATCGTTCAGGATGACGTTATACTTTTATTTCGACTATTAACTCGGTACACGTTTCAAAGAAACTGGAGCATCTATGCCAACGCCGAACTTTGCTTTTCAAGCTCAATATGCCCGAAAATTCTACTTCAGAATCTCCAAGAGAGAAATCTGTGTACTATATTGTTTGAAATTTGTGACAAAAATTTGCACAAATGAACGTGCACATTAATACTGTATAGGATATTGGCATTATACGATTATTAATATAATTCAAACATTTTTCTAATTTCTGGAAAATGTACCTGTTTATCCCGTAGCTTCTATTTAAGCAAATTTTCAGCTTATAAAGTATTTCCACGATCGTTCGAATATTTCGACGTCTGGTCGAACGACTCGATGCGAGCGCGAGCAATATTTCTGGGAGGCAGTGGTCTGATCCTCGAACGAATCGCGAGGAAACATGGGGAGGCACGTTTGGCACAACAAATGCGCCGTTCAAGTAGACCGCTACTAATTGTAACCGCATCGCAGACGTGGTTCGACTGCGAAGGATTTAATATTCGTGAGTTCTCGTTGCCAGAAAACTCTCGCACTCGCTCTCCTTCTTCCTCTTTCTCCGCGCCTCTCGGCAGAGGGCCGTAGCACGCCGCGCGCGTCTATTTTCGCTCGGTCACTTATTAGTTTCGTACCACCGAAATATCGTCCAGAGGAGCCAAGGTAGGCGACCATTAGTCCGAGGAAAAGTCAGCCGGAGGCCAGAAAGGCCGGGCATTAGTCGTGTATAGCATGTGGAGGTATTCGCAGAGGCACGTGGGAACGTAGCAATGCAAAGAGAGCACACAGCAAAGCGCGCGTTAGCCTGGTCTGAACCGACTGGCCCGGGTACCATAATAGAAAACCGCGATAATTGTAGGCACACAGCCACGATCGGCGGAATGCCGCCTCCTGGTTCGAGCTTCATACCCGCCCAAACGAGAAATTCCCTGTGTATCTAATAAACACCCTATTCCTACGCCTTCTTTTTCGTTCATAGTCTTCATAATCTTTTCTTGTCGACGAGATTTGAAAAAAAAAAGTCAAACAAACAAAGTCTCGTGAATGAACATTTTGTTCCCCGGGTTGGGAGAAAATGACCAATTAACTGCGTTGCTCTGATTATTTTTAAGGATAGTCGCGCGATTCCATTTAATCGTGAGTGCGAACTTTTGAGCCGGCCGACGTTGATAGAATGCTTTTCGGGGTTTTCATCACGCTTGAGAATATAGACTGAAGTTTCGTCACCTGACGAAATGCCATTCTTGAGAAACAGACGTTTCAACGGTGTTTTCAATCTTTTAAAATTCGGTCGTGCAAAAGACAGCAATTAAAAAAATTGCGCCAGTATCTTCTAAATGCATAGGATAAAAAATTGATAAAATCCGAGCTCAACTCGCTAAATATACTACGCTTCCAATTGTCACTGGTTCTCTTCGCGTCGTGCTTCGAAAATCACGAATCGTTCTCTCAGCGTCGTGTATTAAATTTAACGTTCAGCAAGCGCGTCAAGTATTCCGCGTCGTATTTTAGATTTGAGTTCAGAGGAAGTGGATCGCGTTTCAACGGAACAAGAATGTCTCGAGTGCGTTCCACGAGGTGTTTCCTCGTAACAAAGTGCCCCTTTCTTTCTGTCGTCGACGTCTCACGGTTAGCTGACTTCTCACAAGAGAAGTCGACGACAAAGGCGAGGCTGAAGCAGGAAGAAACGGAAATTGAAGAGTCCAGAGACAATAACGGTGAACGGCTCTTTTCCTTTCAAACGAAAAGAATTATCTACAGCTTAATTACGTGCCGGTCGTGCTGTGATCGAACGAGGGCGTCGCTTGCCGATCATTGTTTCTTTCCACGGAATTTTGCGACCATTGCACGTTTAAGAACTATTGTGACTACTTATAGATAGAGGAAATCGAATTATTTCTATTCTGGTCGTCATCAAAGGAACGATGAAAATTTAGGAACATCTTTGATGAGAAACACTCGTAGAAACGTTAAATAAAGTACAAAAATTTCTTTGCTTATTTAATTAGAAGATATAGATAGAAGATATAAATTCGATCGTAACGTGTTGATATTATTGACTCTTAATCTAGTTCACGGATGACGATAGTAATTCACGTTCGATCACTAAAATTTATTAAAATTCCGATGCTTTTATTTTACATTCGCCTGCAATGACTTTGAATCACGTATGCGACTTCTAATGGCCTAATTAGAGATTAAAATATCAGAGATATCATTCGTTGCACCGGTGTTATTGCTACGTTGTATTACCACATTCCAGCGGGACAGCCCATCATCAGAAAAATATCTTTCCGCGTGTTGCTCCTGGCCATTAAGCGCGCGGATTTGTGCATATTCATGAAATCAAAGTAACGGATGATTATGCAAATCGTCGCGCGATCATTAGAAGAATGACACGTGATCCGCGTGAGTGTGCGTTAATTATAAGCGCACGTCATCCATATTCATGCGAAGATAATACTACGTATAACTATTTGAAGAGAACGCGATGATTCTTCATTGAATTTAATAACGAGACGATAAAACGAAACCACGAGAAATCTAATGAACGTGTTGAACGATGAGATTAAAACATGTATACACGTTGGGTAAATGAAGTTTCTGTTTGTCAATTATTTCAAATAACAGGAGCATTTTGTACCACTGTTAAACTGGGTCAAACTTAACGATAGGACGCGGCGCGAGGACGGTCGTGAAAGTGACGATTATTCTGGGGGAGCATGTGCTCGCTTCTAAAACTATTTTTAAATGCAAGAAGAAAACACAGCGCATAGCTGAAATGTCATAATGCATTCCTGCACTAATAAGGCTGCATCATTTGTAATTCTTCCCACTCTATTAATCATCTGACTCTCATTTGAAATCTTTCGCGCAGAGATTCCCTTGCGAAATTTCCGACGAAAAAGAGATTAATTTCCTTGCAACATTCTCTTAAGTTTCGGTAATAATTACAAAATAATCTTTTCGTTCGTGTGTATGTGTAAGGCTTGAAGACTTTCAAATACTCTAAAAATCTTACGAAATTAATTTCTATATTTATGTCATACTCTTGAATTAATCATCATCATATTTATAAATATATACGTACACGTGTAATTTATAGATAAATAAATTTATTCAAACCAATGTTATTTATTCCTTCTCTCTGCGAGTCTGCAAAATAATAAAACATTAAATGACTGAACATAATTATAATAATGAATGAACTGCAGATATTTGCGAGAACGCGAATAGCTATAAAATATTCAAAATAAAGGAGTGAAAATTCTTTTTAGATTCCTTTCTACTACAAAACTTGGAAAAATCGAAATAATCAATTTTTAGTAAACCGTGAATGAATGAAAGCAACCATAGTCACTGTGAGAATGGCAATGCATGTCCCGTCAAATTTCACCGTTTCCACGGCTAGAGGATAGAAGGTAACTTCGCGCTATAAAGCATCGAGGCAAACTCGGAAATCCATCGTGGAGAAGAACCTAAAGGAGTTCCGTTTCACGGTCCTCGAAGAGAGCGAGCCGAGTTCCGAGCAAGCGAAGAAAATAGAGAACCTGCTGGTAACATCATACGCACCTTGGCATATCCATGAACGGAAACACTATACCCGAGGTCGAGTGTGCACGTCGCGCATCTGTATAGATTTGGACATCGTATGTGTACACATACGGGGCGAACAAACGTCGTATTGCCGGATTTAAGGTGTACCTGTATACCTGGTGAAAGCTCATCGACACAGAACCAAGTTCGCACAATGGAAACGGAACCGTATCCGTTTGGAGTCGGATTTACTGCACGGCGCGTCGTTGAAAGCAAAATGAATTACTCTATGCTGCACGAAATTGCTAAACTTCGTGAAAGCCCATCGAATACCTTCGCCGATTTCGCTACATTCCTCTAGTTTCCGTCATTTCCCGAAATTTTTTCGATCTACAGATTTTGAATTTTTAAATAGTAGATTTTTATTGTAAATTTCCTGCTTTCGTGCGTCGACAGTTGCAGTATCAGTACTTGGATAGTCAAAAGATTGATCGATACATTTACATTGTAAAATTCTAAAAAAAAAAGTGAATGTTTGCGAAATTATAAATTCCAATGTTTTCAAATTTTCATTCCTTTCGTCTGCCATAATTGCACATAATTCAGAGAGATTTAAGAATTGCTGACATTACACGGATGTTTCAAATAAATAAGATTCATAAATTGTTTATATTTCACTCGCGCTTTCTATTTCAAGCGCAGACTATGCACACTCTCTTCGCCACCGGCAACACCGGAAGGAAAAACATTCGAGGTAATTGGATAATTTCGATGCTTTGTGGAATCGTAAGGTTTCCGACAAAGTTGTTATCTCGAGGTCGACGTGGGAAGAAATGCCTTAAAGCTTAATGCTACGACTACGGGGGATTAAAAACATTCGAGGTAATTGGATAATTTCGATGCTTTGTGGAATCGTAAGGTTTCCGACAAAGTTGTTATCTCGAGGTCGACGTGGGAAGAAATGCCTTAAAGCTTAATGCTACGACTACGGGGGATACAACAGGGAATTTAAGGTGTACGAAATGATTCGAGAGAATTCGTGGATTCTTAGATTTATGTTCCGTAACAAACGAGCAATAACTGTATATTTAAAAAAAGAGGAAAAGAAACTTCAATTTCTCATAGCACAATCTTTAAACTTACAAATTCTTACATTTCTGAAGATATTTCCAAAGCTTGATTTATGTTCCGTAACAAACGAGCAATAACTGTATATTTAAAAAAAGAGGAAAAGAAACTTCAATTTCTCATAGCACAATCTTTAAACTTACAAATTCTTACATTTCTGAAGATATTTCCAAAGCTCTGTGTAAAATATTAAGGGTCGATTATAATAATTTTTCATCGAAGGCAAATACTTCACCGATTAAATATCTATAATTAAATACAGGTAAAACGGTTCGTGGTCTAATTATAGGCTGAAACGTTTATCAACGAGGACCTAGGATCCCATTGTGAAACTTGCAAACGGCATTGGTGGATGTTTATGAATTACGTGGCGAGCATCGACTGACGTACGAAAACACACAAGTTTGATGTACCGCTGTTTTCTCGTTTATCAACGAGGACCTAGGATCCCATTGTGAAACTTGCAAACGGCATTGGTGGATGTTTATGAATTACGTGGCGAGCATCGACTGACGTACGAAAACACACAAGTTTGATGTACCGCTGTTTTCGTTTGAAAATTAATTTAGTCCGCGGAGAAATATGAAAGTAATTAGTCACTGCTGCCACCGCAGAGGCCTCGTTCGCGTTCACCAGCGTAGAGCCAGTGTTATCCAGCGTGGTGAAGTGCGTGTGCGCGTTTTGAAAATTAATTTAGTCCGCGGAGAAATATGAAAGTAATTAGTCACTGCTGCCACCGCAGAGGCCTCGTTCGCGTTCACCAGCGTAGAGCCAGTGTTATCCAGCGTGGTGAAGTGCGTGTGCGCGAACACGCGCAAAGCATCCGACCTAATTTTCGCGTGAACGAGGACTCGACTTAATTAATGAGGATATACGAGCTAACACGTGGCTAACCTGCGGCTTCACTCCGATTTCCATTCGTTAGGATAATTAGCTGGGAGCACACGATGCGACGTCCGCGCCGTGTGTTCACCCACCTTCTACACTCTTTTATTGTCTTCTCCGTGTGCAATTAAGACCGGGCTACCTGCTTTCTAACAATCGCTCTCTACCGGCTACAGGTGCAAGTCCGTCGACTAAAGTCACTGGATTTCGCTGTTACTCGACAGTGATATATCACGATATAATCTCGAAGGAGAGGACAAGATTTTTGAAAGAGTACAGCATTTGAAAGAAGATTAAAACAGTATCTTTTTTTAGCGAGTAATTTGACACTTGACATCTTCCAACTTGATATGTAATAAATTTCCCAACTTGGACGAAGTTATCGGTTTCAGCGAAGGAGGATCACGACAGCTTCTTCGTAACCGTTTCTCGAAACATTTAATTGAACGTTTCGCTCGATTTAATGAATTGCTCGTGATTATCACGACACAAACAATCCTAACTAGCTGTACTTCTGACAAAGTAACGGATTCCTCTCGATACAGGTTCGCAGGCACGAATAAATATTCCAACGTCTTCGTGTGTGAGCAGGGTTAATTGGGTTAATCAATTCGGAACGACTGTTCAAATTATCGATTACGAATGAACGGCTGTGAAAATCAAACGTGCAATTCTCACGTACGTAATAGGCACGTCAAAGTTTTTACACTTTGAAGTCACTAAAAAAAAACAATCGTTTTTTTTTTTAGAGTAATTTTAGTGCTTTGATTTAACCATATTAAAGCACGATATGGCAGACAGATATTCTAGCGGGATATTTAAATGGTCTGGACGAGTGACATTTTCATATCTCTCGAACAGTTAAATAGGTTAGTCAGCCAAAAGTAAACGGTAGCTACGATCGTCCAATTCACTCGAAGGACACGAGCTGGCATTAAAACGAGCGAAAGCTAGATCCTACTATCGAAGAAATTAATTTTCTTCCTAGTTACGCGGAACACGATGATTCCCTCTCGTGGCAATCAAATGACTTTGAAATGCAAATTATCCTCTATTAACCCACGAAAAAGAAAAAAAATTTGTACAAAACTCCGAGCAAGAATTTAAAATATAAGAGAATACGAAAATCAGCTCCAATTTTGTTTATTTTATCATTTTCATTTCAGAATTTTGAGACTTTGATCCACGATACTGATCTACGTGTCCAAAACATGATGATTCACGTACAAATTAGAATAAAATATTCTGCCGACTTTCATTTGAAAGTAAAATCCCATGATTTTTATAAAAAGTTAATCCACCTGAAAAGACATTCACTATCGATCCTACAAAGAACAGACTAAAGAAACTAAAAAAAATCAATGTTTAAAGCGATTTTACATTATCAAAAGTCATTTAGGTCAGAAACAAAGTTTCTCTCATGCGCTGTGATTGAACATATCTAAGACTGTTATTCTTCCGACTTAAAACGGCCATTCTATCAGCCGAATGACCCGATAGAGTTAAACTTTACTCACGCGGGTGTGGAAATTTGATGGAGATTGAACCGCGAGTTTCAAAGTCGCGCGATCCAGCGAGTCCATGGAGCGTCTTTTCGCTGCGTTAGTTAAATCCAATTTATATGATTATTGCCTGGACACTTACCTGAAACAGAGAGATAAACCAAATGATTGGTAAAAGGTTTCTTTTTTCTTGTCGCTTCGTGTAACGTAATGTCTTCGTACGCATACGCGAACGTCTTTCGAGGAATTCCACGAGAATAGAGAAATAACAACAAGATTTNTGAAACAGAGAGATAAACCAAATGATTGGTAAAAGGTTTCTTTTTTCTTGTCGCTTCGTGTAACGTAATGTCTTCGTACGCATACGCGAACGTCTTTCGAGGAATTCCACGAGAATAGAGAAATAACAAGAAGATTTACACCTTCCTTTGCTCGTCTCTTTAACGTGAATCATAAAACTGAGCAAAGTTTGCAAAGCAGAAAGATTACACGTGAATTCTGGAAACGTAGTTGTTTGACGAGCGTGACGAACGGGCAAACGTGTAATTTAATTTAATTATTAGAATGTAATTTAATTATTAGAATCGTGAAATGAATCTTTGGAACGTGGTTTAGATAGTGAAGCTTGGCACAGTTTAGCAGGAGATTGAAAATTTTGGCAGACTTGGCAATCGTGGAGAGCCTGTCACCAACAATCTTACAATAAATTGCAATAAATTGCAATCCATGAAATATTAAATCCCTTCGTTCATTCAGGACCGTTATTCGTTACAATCAAATATCGAGGACATTCCAGAGTAACGATAAACCAGCTGCAAGAATAAAGCAATCACGCTGTCGAAATAATCGAGCCTTAATGAACCAGCGAAAGGGGCCGCGTAAATTCTCTAATCTCCAGATCGATACGACGCCCCGTAATACTTTTCGCCCGCGTGGTTCGTGAAAGAGAAGCGGAGAGTTAATCTGCCGGTTCGATCTCACGTGGAACGCGATCGAAGTCGGCGAGAACGCGGCAACGCGATCGTGGAGACTCGAGGATTCATGTCCGAGATCACTCTCGATGCTCTTTGCAGGCAACAGCAGCAACAGCAGCAGTGGTACCACGTAATGTCTTCCGTGGAACGAGGAAAACACGCGCCGAAGGCGTGGTCTGAACGGCAATAACGTAACCACTTTGGCAATCAGCGAACTCACAACGTACACACACGTACACGTACCGATCTCGAGCGTTATACAACTGGAATCCGCGTTGCGCCAATTCTATCTATCGCCACGTTGCATTTGCGTACCTCTCGGTGCCGATAGTGATCGACACTTACAGGTGTCGATTGCGAAAATTTCGATTGCCTGGTTTCATTAGCGAGCCGCCATAACCTGCCGCGATACTCGCGTCGATTGAGTTTTATAATAGCCGGTCTAATGATCGAAAGTAGCGCACGTTCAACAAGACTTGATCTGTCTTCTTATTTCTTCTGCACGCGTTTGTTGTCCATGATTTACGGCTGTGGCAAAAATTTCGCGAAACGATTGATCTCGAACGAGTGGAATAATTCTCAGCTGTTCCACTTTGGAAAGATTAGCTCGTAGAGATGAGTTCTCTGCCCGTCTTGTGTTAAATCGTGCATGAACGAAGAGAATATGTTCGAGAAACGCTTTTCGTAAGGACTTCAAATACTCGCCATCCAAAGATAAGGTAAAGGACACTTGTTGGTGTAATTTGTAGTCAAATAAAACAACACGTGCATTATACATTTTATACGAACCAATTAAAAATAATCTTTTGTGAAATGGAAGCTACTAGAAGCATAGCTCCGTCCAAAGAAGATACCTTCTTGAAAAAAAATAAGCCAATAGTAATTAGAAATTTAATCGAAAGAAATAGTGTCGTCATTTTGAAAAAGCATCGCGAAGATAATTACTTTGATCAAAAAGCCTCCAATGATCAATTTCGCCTGGCATTCTCCAAAAAGCCAGCCATGTTTGAAACCACTCTGGTCTCAGGCGAGAAAAAAACCTACGTGTCTGGTCCTAGGTGGATCTCGAAACGGCAATCGGTGTGAATCAGCTCGATGAAAAATAAAAGCATCAGGCAATTTGCATAACGTCTAGAGACTTCGGCTCGTGCAAATTCCAGCGACAAGTGCTTGACGTCCTTGCCTACACCCCACGCGATGAAACCATAATGCACAGGTTGCTGGTGCATTCCAGATCGTGTTCGTATATCCGTGCTTATATGCAGATAGGATGAACTGCCGATCATACGACGGTTGTTACATTCCACGCGCAAAAGGGACGCGGTCGGACAAATAATTGCCAACAGTCACTTGGAAATGAATTGATTATGGATTCCTTCGTGCCCGAACGACTCAATCTTCGCTGATGGTCGATATCGTTTTACGAACAGATACCGATATTGAAAGGCAAACACAGCCTCTGAATTGAGTATTTGAAACTAACTAGACAGAATACTCCAACTACGTATTTCTAGAGAAAGAAATTCTAGAAAAAATTCTCCCAACGTTCATGGAAGAATCTCTTATTGTTAAAAAAGTTCAGAAAAGTCCAGAAAAAGTGTTCTACGAACAGACTCTGACGAAGTCAGCTCGCGCGGAACAATCGAAGCCTCGTACGTATAACACGGTCGCCAAGGCCGTGTAACGCGTGATCTTTGTATTCCAGGCCGATGGGTGGCAAACAGAAACACGAGGAAACGCCGCAACAACGGCGTTCTATTATCTTCTCGTGTATTTACGCCCACCGTGCGAGATTACCAGTCTCGATTAACCCTCTTGCCAACGGCCGCGCGTTTTTGTTCCCCTTTCGATTCGTTCGCTTTCTGAAAAAGGAGAGAAAGGAATCCGTTCCTTTTTGTCGCTAGACGACGACAACGACAACAACGACGACGACGACGACGACGACGACGACCAAGAGCACGAGGAAGGTTCTCGCCAGTGAAACGAAGGTGAGAACTCGTTACGCGGCCACATTAAGTCTCCGACTGATTTATGCGCCGACGTGGTAACCGCGCCACGGCACCTGTATGGCCGCACTTTTATGATAAATAATGCCCGCTGCCACGGAATGAAAAGCGAGCCTCGTGGTTTGTCCTTGGCCAGAGAAAGGGACGACGTTCCTCGGTGGTTGTTTTCTGGAAAAACGGAGTGCACGGTCTGCGAGACGCTTACGCGATCCGATAGTAGCACGGTTAATTAGAATAATTTCTTGAAACGGTTGTCGGGTACGGAGTGCAGAAACGCGC
>NIPQ01105780.1:0-40342 GCA_002806875.1 Lepidotrigona ventralis hoosana | reverse complement strand
AAAAAAAAAAACGCATTCGCTTGTAACATTTTATTAAAATTTTGTATCAGTTATAACCTTCTATTTAGATTTTACAAAAATATGAATTTCCATAAATAGTTGCAAAATCAGTATCTCCATAAAAAAAACGCGCATTCTAGTTTATTAAAATATTTCTAGTTTATTAAAATTTTGTATCAATTATAATCTTGTATTAAATTACACAAAAATCACCATCATAATTACTATATATACGCGTCGAATTAGGATACGTTCGTTTGTAGTCGGAGGGACGTCACATCGCACGAAGAAGAGTTCTCGAAAGTGAAACGGGAGTCGAAACGCGTACACGGCAAACGTAAACAGAGGGTGATCCACGGCGAGTTCTCATTTAGGATACGTTCGTTTGTAGTCGGAGGGACGTCACATCGCACGAAGAAGAGTTCTCGAAAGTGAAACGGGAGTCGAAACGCGTACACGGCAAACGTAAACAGAGGGTGATCCACGGCGAGTTCTCATGCACGACGTTGAAGCCTCTGGGATCGTTAAGACGTCGGAGCCTGCCGCAGGTGTACGTGTCGTTTTCGGGATCGAGCCCAGAAGGGTTGACAAAAAAATTTGAAAGCACAACACACGGACACGGAGAGGGTAGTTATGTCGTATTAACGGGGAACACGTGCATCGTTGGCTCTCGTGCTAGGCTCTCCCTAGTTTCTCGAAGACGATGCACGCGGTCTGTTTACACTAGAGACTTCCTTGATAGTCCCTTTGAGGGAGTCCCTTTTCCGGCGAGAAATCTCCCGCGGCTTTTTCCAGATTCTCGAAATCAACGTAGCTGGAACTCGCGTCTTTGGCTGCCGTGTCATCGTTCACGAATGCTTTGTTGTTTCTACGGTGCGACGTGACTGATATTGGACCAGTGGAAATATTCTTTCGGCTTAGCACGTCACATATTTTCGGAGATCTTTAGTAGATGATAAATGCATTACTCACAGACAGACGCCTCGCTGTACAGGCTTTAGTTACTCACGAAAATTTCCTTAGTGTTTCGTTTACGTGCTTCGCAAAGAATATTAGGATAATATCTTGCCTTACGATTTCTCAACATTTCCTTTGTACTATGTACACTAATACCGCGTTTACTTCACTGGTCCATAATTTTACATACTAATTAAAACTAATACTAAAAGATAGTTACTACGAATGGTTCTACCGCGCAAAAGCGATTATTTCATATTTCTCTAATACCTAACAAACTCTTTGATTCTTTAAAAAAGAAATAGAAAAAATTACTGAAAGAACGTGACAAAATTACGAACGAATGACGTTTCTCAGAGATCACGGAAACAATGTAACAGTCATCTTCTTTTTCAATTAATTAAACTTGCAACAGTATAGTTCAGTTCGAGATATATATATATATTGCAGAGTAAGACAAAACAAGGAAAGAAAAGGCGATAACAGAGTTCGAAAGACATCCTCAATTATTTTCGGCTGCGGCAGGAACCGGTTGGCATTGTGTTGTTCGTCGTGGCCGCTTCCTCTTGTCGTGCAGAGTTAATTTTCATTGCGAAAGCCGGCGATGGGCTGTCAGGAAAATTGCATGGAAACACGCCGGCGAGGAAACGCACGGCAGAAGTCACGAAGCTGCGTGCACGCCGCTCGTGGGAATTAAGTTACCGACCCGCGTGTCCTTCGCGCTTAATTATACCGGCGCACCGGCGCGACCCGTAGCCGGATAGCGCCGTATTTTATTCGTTAAATAAAAAGGGAAGGAAGCGTTCTACGGATACAATAAACAGACCTTGGAGGTTTCCGCACCCACCTTCTCTCTCTCTCTCTTTTTTTTCCGGAGTTCGATGAAAATTACGCGTCGATGATCATTCGGATGTCAACTTCCAAATTATTCCTCGAGGTTATGCAGGTTCGAGTCATTTGCAGACTCGAAATTAAGATTCTTGAAAGTCATTCATCCAGTTTCTATCTTTACAACTTAATTTCTCCCTCGGTGTCAATTATTGCCACAGTTATCAATGAAGTAATACGATGAAAATGTAAGCAATTAAATTTGCAAATTCTTTTATTCACAGTACTCTCAGACATAGGGATTCAATTTTATACTGTGATGTTATAAATTTTGTAAGAAAAATATGTCTTTAATACATCTTGAAAAGTTTTGAAATTTGTGCTTTGAATTGTATGTTTTTTTATTTCTACGATTATATTTAAAATTCTCCTTTTCTTCTTCTTTTTTCTAGTATCTTACGTGACGATAATTTTTACGATTTTGTTTTAGGCTACTTGTGTTTAATAATGAGCATACAGAGTTTTTCGAAGTTATGTAGGTTCGAATTATTTGCAGACTCGGATTTAAAATTTTCGAAAGATGGAAACATAAATAATTAAATTTACAATTAAAATTACATTATCAAGAATGAACAAACTAAATTTCTATTTAATTGCATATAACCTCCTCTCAGATATAAATATTTAATTTTATATATCGCGATCTTACATATTTTGTACATATTTTTGTATATAAAGAAATTTTTAGTATCTAATATAATTTTAGTTCCAATTTGAATTGCATGTTTTTTTCATGTTTAATTATACAGAAATTCTTTTTCTTTTTTCAAATACCTTACGCGATGATAATTTCGTTTTAGGCTTGTGCTTATTGTTAGTAACAAGCATTCGAAATTTTTGAAGATTTCACACCATCAGTTTCCAAACTACTTAAAATTATGTAGATTCGCGTCATTCGCAGACTTAAAGCGTCATTGAAATTAATACAATTTATATCTAGAATGTCCAGTCTTCAAAATTGTTGACAATTTTAATACGTCTTGAGAATTTTGAAAGTCTTGAAGTTATGTTTAAAATCGTATATTCTTTCATTTTTAATTTTATTTCATTATGTCCTTCTTTTTTAATTTCCTACCTTACAGAGTACAAGGTAGTACAACGATAGTCTTTATAATGAAAATTTAAATCTCTACTTCCAAATGAATGATTAAAGTTTATTTTTCAAGAGTAGATACGTGAATTCAAATCATAAAACTTGTCAGATCTAATTGACTCGATAGGTCTAGAATTTTCAACTTTTGAATATCTGTTAAAAATTCTACTTGAATNACTTGTCAGATCTAATTGACTCGATAGGTCTAGAATTTTCAACTTTTGAATATCTGTTAAAAATTCTACTTGAATATCTCCCTTTTTTTTTAATTTCTTAACTTATAGATGAGGTTCAACAATAGTCTTTATAATGAACATTTAAATCTCTGCTTCCAAACGATTGTTTAAAGTTTATTTTTCAAGAGTAGATACGTGAATTCAAATCATAAAACTTGTCAGATCTAATTGACTCGATAGGTCTAGAATTTTCAATTTTTAGTTTGAATATCTGTTACTTGAATCTCCCTTTTTTTTTTAATTTCTTAACTTATAGATGAGGTTCAACAATAGTCTTTATAATGAACATTTAAATCTCTGCTTCCAAACGATTGTTTAAAGTTTATTTTTCAAGAGTAGATACGTGAATTGAAATCATAAAACTTGAAAGCACATTGCAACTCAGATTAGTTTAAAAATTTTCTCGCCTTTTCATAACTGAAGTGAAGGAAAATCTGTTACATCGATGCCGTGATATAGCGTCGATTCTACGAGTCGAAGTGTTCGCCATTCAAAATCATTCCGCGGACCATGGTCGTCGCCGCAGGAACGATCGCTGCAGAATAGACGGGAAAGTAGGCCGATCGAATTCAGCAGCGGCGGAAAAGTATAAACAAAAATGGAGGGAGGTAAAACTCGTCGTTTGAGAGAGGAGAGGCTAACCTCACGGAGAGGCTCGTGTAAATCTTTTATCCTTGGGACCTATCCCATACGTCGGCAGGTAAACAGTTTCGCAAGAGAATCACGGCTTCGCGAGATCGGGAATTTCCTTATACTACACGAGAGCCAACGATATATGTATGTTGTAAAACGCGTACACGCAACGCACGTTTCTCTATCGATGCACGAAATTGGGTTACGGTTAGCCAGTGGAAACGACCGATCGATCGATCGATCGAGAGAGCTATGTCTAGGGACTCGGGCTGGTTTCGTCGATCGGTGTCCAACCGTAGCAGGTGCCTTTGCAAATAGCTACGCTTCCGGTGTCGTAATTACCCTTCCCTTGCCGCTATGACCGTTATTGGACCGCGCCCGAGTTAAATGTCCTTATTAATTTCAGCCATTTACTTTCATCGTGCACTTACTTGGACACTTATAAATTACTTTGTAGTACAAAGTAAAATTTCAACCAGTCTCTTCAATTTAAACTGACGGGATTATGTACGTATTTTGAAGTTGCAAACTTAGGGAAATTCAAGAGTTTTTTTTTTTTTTAGAGATAAAAGAAAAGTAACATGTTCATTTTATTATATGTTGTACAATAAAAAATTTAAACCAAATACACGAAGATAGGAGGATGTGGCAGTCATTTAGTTATGGCTGTTTCATTGAAACACCGTCTGTGCTACCAGATATCTCCGTAAGGTTTCATCTAAAGCAAATTTTTTTTTTTTGATCTCGTGTTAAATTGCACAGGAGAAGCTAATACTCGTTTTTAAAATATCAGTGACATAACTTGAACGTGTAACTTGAATCACAAGTTTTCAGCTCCTTTTGTTAAAAAAAAAGAAAAAAGAGTACCAATCAAAATTTCGCCTCGTTAAATACCACAGATTTTTATCTAAATCGATGCAGCAGCTTTTCAGATATTTTTGGTGCATTTGAAAATTTCATTCCGAGAAATAAAAAAAAAACGTTTTTCTAAAGTGTCAGTTACCAGGTACTGATACTGATAAGAACTTTAAGTTGATTATTTTCTAGAAGAATAATAGAATATACAATTTTTGAAACATTGATCGTTTAGACTTTATCAATGGTGTGTAACTTAATGCATGCAGTTAATTGATATTGACAAAAAGAATAGCTAATATTATAATAATAAGATGGCTGAGGACTCTGCAGAGTGACTTTAAATATGCCTTTGTTGTGAGAATGATTGAAATACGTGTTTAACCGCATTGAAAATGTTTATATAGTTTTTATACAAATTTTATTTATTAAAAATGAACGTGAAACTTGGAAAACCAAAAAAATTAACAGTAGAAAAACGTTAGTCAGTTGTATTTGCTTGTCTACGTTTAAATAGCGTGATAATTGTAAATTGATGGCAAGGAATGAGGAAAGAATCACGATCAGTTAGGTTCAACACACAGATTTGTTTCTTAGCATTTACTTTTATTTTAAGCAGTGCGGGATTTTGTGATATTTTTGATTATTTTTAATCAAAATACGTGAGTTACGCAAATGTATCAGTCTATTTCACAACTTAAAATTAAATTTAAATTAATCTTAAAGTAGATTTAAAGTAGATTAATCTTAAATAATCTTAAAATAGATTTTTAAACCATGGACTAAGACACACAGAAAAATCTTGATATTACAAATACTGTTTTCTCTTTTTTTTCTATTTATCTTCGAATTTATTGTTGGTTGTATCATTTGTTATGATGAATAGACTTATTAAAATTTCTCGAGAATTGAACATTAATTGTGTACATACGAAGAAATTAATAGAAGATAAAATTAATTAGTATCTGCCGAAAGATATTAATTCATAATGTGTAAGCAAATACGTTGAAAGCTTTAAATTTCTGCACTCTTCAATCCTTTTCTTCTGTTTTAAACCATTGTAGAAATTCGATAAGAATTCAAGTGGAATAAAAACTGGAATGAATATTCAACATCGGAAAAATCTTGCCTACTGTTTCTCTCTCGAGTTTTTCTCGTGATGTGTTTTTCCAGCAACCGCAAAATGCAAATCATCTCTCTCTGAGGATTTCCCGAGTCAAATAGTTTCGCACGTCTTTTCGTCAGGAGCATGCAGACACTGCAAGCATTGTATTATCGATAATAATATTTTCTTCTTTTTTAAGCGATTGTCGTCTCTCATTTTTCCAATTTAATTTGTTCCTTGCTGTGAGATTGATGCAGTGCGGGGGAAAAAAAGAAGAAATTAATACCAAGAATAGTTAAATTTATAAATACTTTTATTGACCCTAGAGTAAATTTCTATTTAAGTGGATATAATTTAATGTATCCAACATTGATATAACTGGATATAATTTAACAATGTTCAATATTATACGTCGTGATTTTACATACTTACAAGAACATAATGTGTTAAATTGGCACAAGGGACGAAAGAGAGTGAATTTTCCATTAAATTTTCCGTGTTGAGTCTTATCGATTTACGTTTCTTTTGGAAATCGAAGAAAAGACGTCTCGTTTCCAGCAGAAGAAAAAAGAAGTGGAAAAATGCCTTATGTACTAAGTTTTACGATGTTCTTCGGAGAACTCGAATGTTCTAGGATAATGAGTTTCGTAAATCTGTACATGTGTCGAATACTAATGTTGTTCTGCGAATCTTTTCGAAAGATCGAATAATTCGATGTGACCCAGTCGACACAATTTTGTCAGACGTTTGCTGAGTCAAATCTATATATTCGTATAATAATTATCATATACCGTTGATCGTACTTAATTATCAAAGCCTCTCTCTTTCTGTAGTAAATTTATTACAAAATATTGACTATGTAAAGTATTGATATATGAATGTATTTTCCAATCAAGTGCCGTTTCATCAGATTCTACGTTTCATTTTCGTAATATCAAATTTCTATGTCCGCATGAAATGCATTGCGTATCGGATGATAGAAAAATCAATATTCCTATATTCAATTAATTAGTTTACAGGTTCGTCAATAATTTTTACAGCCATTGTGCAACGAAATAACAGATTTGTAGTAAAATATAGTAAAATAGAAAAAAAAAAAAAATAAAAAAAATCATTCAAGTCGATATTGAACATCGATAACTGCCCCGATACTTATAGCGTCTCGACATTGTCTGTTGCTGTTCTTATAACATTCAATTCTTAAACAATGGACGCCATCTTTATTTTACTACTCGTTTCTAAATCAAACGTCTCAGATTTCAATTATTCAAGCGTCTGCCGCCCTCTTTCGTCGGAGTGGCTCTTCGAAAGTTAATAATGTAAAACGTGATAAAGAAAGCTGCTTTTAAAGCCCGTGGCAGGCTACGTTAAAAAAGACAGAGAGAGAGAGAGAGAGAGAGAGAGAAATAAATAAAAAAAAGAAGAAAGACTGGAAGTTTGAGCGCAGAAATATCGATACGGTCGGTTACGAGGGCATCATTTCCATCGCCGAGTATCACGACGCGACGGATCGCAGGTAGGACGCGTGGAAGAAGGGTGAGGAGGGGGAGGGAGGGAGGGATACGTGTATGGCAACGCAACAGTTTAGAGTGAAGTGTTACGTCAGTGAAAGTGTTATGCCAATGTGGGCCGAGGCTAACCTGTGAGCCCTGTCTCCGCGTGTAAATACGCGCACACGTGTACACCGGCGTGTACACGACGTGTACGCCGCGAGAGGAGAAGCGCGAGAGGCGACGGAACACGGTGTTGCGGCTGCACGGTGTGTGCGTGCCGGTGGCTGCTGGCCGACCAAATTCCGTGTCGTTTAATGTTACTAGCCCCGATATCGCCTGCCCTCGTTCCTCGCCTCATGCCCGCGTATGTCTTGTCCCTTGCAGAAAACGTACTCGACATATTCGAGAGAGTAGACTCGAAAAGGCACTACCTACTTGGAGAAGCAATGGGAGGAGGTGGAATCGCGGAAACCGAGTTGCTCCATTGCTTTATCTCTGGTTGATTCGGTTGGCACGTTTCAGAGAGATAGACGCGAGAGAGCAAACGATCGGCGGTATTGTTAGTTGGATGACATCTTCGTTGAAGAATGCGCCGTTAAGGATATGATACGCGCGTAATCGGTTTCTCTGTGTGCGGAGGTTGCCGCTCGTAATCGAACGGGGACGGTTCACGGACGGATCCTACCGCCGTGATCGTAAATACATATATACATCGTACGTACATCGTAACATATTCCATCCTGTCTGATTTTTCGATCGCCTGTAAAACACTTCGTTCCTCTCGGACACGAGATGATCGCTGCTCGCGCCAGATGATGCAAACGTGGATGAAAACGCTTCGGAGATGGAGGAAAGTGAGAGGCGATTAGACACATCGTACCGCGAACAGATACGCGAGTGAAAGAATTCTTTTTATTACGCGTGCGTCATCCTTACGCGTGTAATCAACGAGCCGATAGGTTCGCGCGAGGGATTAATTGGCACGATCGAGCTACGCCTAAAACCGATCCAGCAACGGCTTTCGAACGTTTCGACGACCTTGCCTCGCTTCCTCTCGACTTTTGGGCGGCGCCTTCCGTGCCGCCGCGCGTACACGCTCGCCGTGTAAGAATTCCGGCAGGCGGTTCTCCCTGTACTGTTGCCATAATTCATGCACGTCGCTGTCCCGGCGACGTATGTTTCCCATAAGAAGGCACGTGACCATGGCTACGTGATTTCTCGATCACGCGAGAAAGACGCGATCAATGTGGGATTTCGGAGCGATCTCTAATTGGGTCGGCAGGGAAAAACGAGCCGATTGAATGAATTGTTTATTGGTGCCGGTTCAGCGATAGCGAAACGTTCGTTCAGCCATTCATTTACGAAAGCGCGGAGTGGAAAAGGTTACGCTCCTTCCTTTTTCTCTTTCCCTCTCTCTAATCTCTTTATGGGCTCTGCCGATGATAACGGCCGGGCTTGCGTAATGTCCCGTCTATAAATCAACGTCGGCCGGCTTGGCAATTCTGCGCAGATAAAAGAATCCGTCGTTGGAGGCGAACAATCGACGAGGCATTAGAATTACAATAAAAGTGTCAGCGAGAAATCGTAGACACGCGATCTACGAAAATTCGCAGTTTGAAAATCTTTGCTCTTTATCTTCTCGTTCTCTGGTCGTGGGACAGATTGTCCCTCTCCTTCGTTGACCCTTGCGTCAAATCCTATCCTTTGATTTTCCTTGTCGAGGAAAGCTTCCGACGATTGTAGATCTCTTGGCAGGAATCAGTCGGCCGCAGAAATAAATGAAGCAGAGGAAAGCAATCAGTGAAGTTTGAGCAATTATTACGTACTTACTTGAGTTTCATTAATTACATATTCTTGCAGTAATAGTACGTAAATTAATTAAAAAGATTAATCGTATTTAACCGTATATTTGGAATTACCAGAGTGTTGGAAATGATCGGTTCGTAATTTCTTCGTAGAAATTGTATAAATTTACAACGTTGCAGTTCTAGAAATTTGAATGATTTTTCGTAAAATACAGTGGAGCATTCTATGCCCGAATTGACTAATCATTTAATTAATTTTCTATCCCCTTGCGAATATTATTCTCTTGTTAGTAAAATTCTGCCTTTCATATTTGTAAGTTTTTTTTGCAATTATAATATTACGTATAATGATATTTTAATTAAGAAAAAAAGTCTATCACATATTCGAGTGACGAAATATTTGGATAGTAGAACGTTCGAATATTAGAATATTTTGATAATGGGGATTTGAGAGACTTTGTATGCTGTATATCGCATACACGTACGATACAACAAAAACTCGCGTTTTATACTCAAATTTTATACTCTAGTCATCGATAATTCTAGCGTTATTCTATAGTGAAATGGACAACTATCAATTTCAATTACACACGAAATAATCGATGTACTATAAGTGTATACAACAGATAACACTTGTAATTCTTACATGTAAGAATAATGCTAAATTGCTAATGTTTAAATTGATATCTATTCCCATACTATTTGCCTTCCACTTACTTCTGTGTCTGGCTGTATCTAAGAGATTAAATTTGGAATTGGATTAATCTGGAAGAATCTAGCGACGACGCGCCGCATTTCGAAGTATGATTATTTTTGCCCGGTAAGTTCAACTTCTCTCTGCATAAAATGATTCCCTTTGGATAATTGAGTAATAATCATCGTGAAAACGATCGCTCCTCGTCTGGGTATTTCCGTCTCGGTAAACTGCCGATGATTCGCGACAAAATTATTGAACGGCTAACGTTCCACGAATACATTCCACGACTGATCTTCATGAATAAATCGTGTTCGCCGATTTTCCTCGGGAAAGCTGGCAGGTTTTTTCGCTAGTTGCTAGGTATCGAAACGCAATTTGGCTTAGAATATTTCGGTCATTGAAATTCTAAATAGAGAAATTATTCTAATTATTAGAATCTAATTTAAATGATTAATCGAAAGTATATAAAGTGTTAGTAACGTTTCTAATAAAACGTAGTGTATATATATATACCGATTCAAGTGAAAATCGGATAACTTTTTAATCTGAAATAAATAAATGATGCTGCTTGGAATATTCGTAAGGATCTCTCTTCGTGCTTTCACATTTTTGTGTGATTTAATTGCAATCCGTTCGTTATTCTGTAAATTTAATACAAACTACTTTGTGAAACGAGACATCAACTGTAGATACAAATCTATCTTATTTTTTTGAAGATAATTGGAAGAAAAATACTGTTCTATCTATTAAATATTATAACGAGTACCTGTACTTACATATCTGCGTCTTCAAATTTCCATTATAAATACATCAAAGTCCGCAGTTTAGTAACAACTAATCCAAAAACAAATTCTTCGATCAGGACACTCAATCACCGAATTGTGAATATATACAGGATGGGTCCAATAAGAATTGGCGCCTGAACATCTTGGTTGTTATTGAAAATATGAAAAAGCTTTATTCTTCAAAAGTTCTGCGTAAAGGGACTATAAAGAAATAATTAGTACGATAGTAATGGATAGTAATAATTTTTCTAGAGTTGGTAGGATTTCAAATACGTCTCTACTTTTTTGAATGGAATCTAAAATTTTCTCAGAGCTATTGCCATATTAACAATTGGCCTTGTTCATTTCTTTTCTCAAACATTCTTTTCCTTTCGTACTTTCAATCTCTTTCTATAAGGTTTTCTTATCGCAAAAGAAAGTTGCTCATTCACGTTAGAAGAAAATAGACGTTTCTCAACAAACAAATAAATAAATACTTTCAGCATCCTGTTGCGTAAGAACAGCTGATGAAGGCACTCGGTCTCATCCCCTGTATGATGTGTATCGCGAGGAGAGAGAAAAGTCCAGGTCGTATGTGAGAAACCGGTGGAAATCGTGATCGACTGGATAGAAGTAACAAGAAGAAGACGGAGCGGAAGTCTGGTTCGTGTCATGATCGCGCGTTAACGCGCGTTAACTCGCGTGGCTGCCCGACTCCGTCAAGGATCGTCAAGGATCGTCGAGGAAGAACCCTTGGCTTGGTCGTGGGACGTGGTCGCGCCCTTGAAGGGCCGCCCACCGACTAACGAGGGCTCCGCGTGCGTCTAGATCTAGATTCCAACCTCGTTGAAATTCCTCGCGCTCGAACACGTTAGTAATCGCTTCGATAATAGAAAATTGTGCTTCCCCGTCATTCTATTTTCCCTCTCTTTCTCTCTCTCTCCGACCTCCTTTTTTCTCTCCTTTTCCGTTCTTGTCACAATTGTGGGAGTCGAACGAGGAATCTGAGATCCCTCTCTCTTTTTGTTCTCTTTCCTTCCTTTTCGAACTTTTGCTCTTCTTCTCACGGGGGTCAACTGATGGTTTTTTTTTTCCAGCGGATAGGAATTACCTTGTTGCATATTCAACAAGCTAGAGGAATTCATTGGCGGGTAGGTTTTTAAGAGGCGAGAAACGTGCCCGGGAAAATGGTCATCCATTTAGCATGGATTTACGAGTCTCGGTTACGCCGCGATGCGATGCAAATTTTCGATCGAACGGGATCACCGGTGGAGAGTAGACGTTGGATCTTGCGTAACACTTTATAACTTCCGAGGCCTGTTCAGTTTCTACTCTCGTGGACTTAACGCTAGAACTACCAAAGTGGTTGAAATGATCAATTTGTAATTTTTGTTAGAAATTTTATAGACGTAAAACGATGCATTTTTAGAAGAATAAAAGCTCGTGTAATATAAAAACTTTCCTATTTTTTTTTACTTTAATGTTTCTGATGGAAATTTTATGCTTTAATCGTTTTAATGTTAAGAGTCGCACAAAACTGCCTGAGAACTATTTGTAGATCTATTACAGAAGATCTGCCTGATGTCGCCGCGAGGCATCTCTTTATATTTTTATCGTAGAAAAAAAATGAATAAGCCAGCTAGTGAATTTTGCTCCCTATGAATTAATCTCTCTTCGATAACATCTATCGTAGATGATAGATAATGTCTATCTTCTCTTTGAGAAGAAAGCATCACCAGTGTTTTCACTGATTGTGAGCTAATATCGATAAGCTGATAACCTAACGATTATCATCGTTAAACTAACGTAATGATTGGTCATTCAACGGTAAATTTATCGTCCGCGAATGTGACGAAACAAACTTACTTGCCGAAACTCCGCGGGAGGCGATACAGCCGTGTTTTTTTCTCTGGCCTCTGACGAAACTCGAGGTTCATCTGCGCTCTTCTTTGATCCCTCGACGACAGCCGTTTCTTTCGACAGACTCTAGCTTTCCGTGGATAGTTTTGAAAACTGACTCGGGAAATAGTTCCGCCGGCTTTGAAAAGCTTAGTCCAAAGTACGAGCGTGTTGCACAAAGCAAACACGTCGAGCAAAAAGAGAAAAAGAGAGAGAGAGGTGAGCCATATTGAAAAGTAGGTTGGACTCATTCGGTCTATTTGGGTTAATCAATTTTTCACCTCGGTCGGTGATAAGGAGCCTCCGTTGAAGACTCGGTTGGGGAGAGAAAAAAGGGAGAGACAGCGATCGATGAAAAGGGAAGAAGCTCGTCTTCCGATGATGATTTATTCCCACGGAATCGACTCGCTCGTTTGTTCTTCAAGACGCTCGCTATCGGTTGTAATACGTGACGTTACACGAATTTTCGGAGCCGGAAATCGCCTATTATACCCGCGACCCATCGTTCTCGTCGCGTCGTCTTGATACCCTGTCACCCTCTAACAGCCATCTGCGCGTTTCGAGTAGCAGCAACTTTGAAAAAACTTATCGAAAGGATCGTCTTGTGGAGGGAAAAAAAAAAAAAAAAAGAAAAAAAGACGGAAACACAACCTACATGTCGTGTAGCGAGAATAATTAACGAACGTTCTTCACGCATCGTTCAAATGCTTCTCGCCTGAGAAATCTCGCTATCGTTTTCCAATTGTATATACAGAGTGTCCCATTTTAATCTATAAATGCAATTATCTCCGAAACTGTTCGTCATTTAAAAAATATCTCAAACGCATTTCTTTCTATTTTGAGAGGACAGTAATTTGGGTACACTTAGTTTGTCTATCGATAGCCGTGTGCGAGAGATACGAATGTCATTACTATTTTTTCAAGTAAATAATTATGTAATTTGTTTGGCATCAATCGATGCAACAGGTCGTACTCTACAAGAAAGTATTTTCCAACAAGCATTATCTGAGATCGAATAACTTATAAAGAAAAATATTACGTATGTACGTATTTGCAAAATTGAAATCAAAATATCTCCTAAATTAAATAGGTTTTAAAATGTAGATAATACTTTTTGTACATAGATGATACTTTTTTGCAGAGAACGATTTGCTGTATCGATTGATGCGAAAACAAAAAGAATTATATAATTATACTTGAAAAAAATAATATATCTTCATATCTTCTACACGCAAATCGCTATCTAGAGGCAAACTAAATGTACTAAATTACTGTCCTCTCGAAACAGAAAGAAATGCATTTGAGAAATTTTTTAAATGACAAATAATTTCGGAGATAATTGTATTTGTAGATAAAAATGGAATACTCTGTGTACATACACACACACACACACACAAGTGTCCCTTTTTATATATACATATAGAAAGTGATTTGAAAACGGTCAATTTCTCTCGCCATTAGTTCGTCTGGTTCAAAATCAGAAGCAATGTGATGATGATATTTCGAGATGAAGACTCGCAAAATACGTGTGATCATCTCTCGTAAACAAATTCATATTGGATGGCACGTTCGTTAGATGCGGGATTAATTCAAACGACAGCTATTTCGAGAGGTCTGAATGTATATAAAGCAGCCTGGAGATTTCTTCCGCGGTCGATTTCTTCTGTCGTCGCGACGGTAGTACAACGTAGAGATTATTTCCGACCACCATGCGATCATCGATGTGAAATTGGGTCATCAGACGGCGGTTCGGATAATTTCACTAAAAAGCTGGAAAAATGTCGCCAGTCGCTGCGCTTATTTCGGGATCTTCGATAAATTTTTCGGTCCAGCGCGAGCCAGGCGAAAATTTCTCGATTGAAGTGAACGTCTGAGATATTCAGTGCACCGGGCTGATCTCCAAATAACCAGGATCAATAATGTCCTGTCTCGGAGTATCTTCGTTCGGAATATCCTTCTAACAGGATGGAGATAAACAATCATTTGCTTGCCACTTGCGAGATTTGGAATGTTGGATTTCGGTATTTTTTCAGTGTTTGACAATGTCTTGAATTTAAGTGTCAAAATTAACTTCGGGAGCTGATAGGAGGCCAATAAACTGAGGAAAAGAGTCCCTTAGTGATTTCCTCCAGAGAAAATCGCAACAAAAAAATTTAATTTTCTTACTTATTCGAGTTTATTTGATGTCAGTCAACTCGAGAGAGTAACTGAGTACACCAAACATTATCAGAGCAACGTCTAGCTACAATCAGCATTGCTGCATCAGCTTTTTGAACAGTATCTTCATTAAACAGATAACAAGTGATAACATGGATAATAAAATAGATGATAACACCAGTAAGTGTAAATGAATAAGTGAAAAAATGAAAATCTTTTTGTTTCTCTTTTCACATCGATCTTCTCCAAAATGGACCAAATCTCTGAAGAATATTGTTCGAAACTTTCTTGGATTTCAAGTAAAAATTTCAAAATCCTTGATCTATAATAATGTGACAATTTTTTCATTCAATAAATCAGCGGTTTCAAATAGATAAATTTCGCTAAAATTTTGACGACTTTAGTACACAAAATTTTTCCAAATTGAAGATCATTTGCGAATTATCAGTTTAAAAACCATAGTTGCCCACCGTGACGAGTGTTTAAGTCGCGTTAATCGACAATCGTCGCCAGTGTGGCAGTCGATCGAATGGCAAGATTCGCGGAGAAGGAGAGAATCGTTTCGAGGACATCGTGAAAACGGCTACACGCAATTCGCCGTGTTTGGCGAGCACGAGAGAATGAACAACCGTCAAGGGATAGCTCATGAAAACTGCAATGATTTTCTTCGATATAGGATCAAACGGCGAAACACATTCGAATATTTCCTTCATTTTTATATATATAACATTTGTAACTTTTAAAGCGCAAATTTTCATACATTTATTGAAGGTGCAGGTGGTACGCAAGATATACAAAATGTTCAAAGAAAAATAATAATAATATGTAAAAGATATATTACTATATTATAAAAATAATAATATAAATTCTATAAATAATATAAAATAAAATAATATAAATAATATAAATAATATAAATTTTCCAAAGAAAAATAATAATAATATGTAAAAGATATATTACTATATTATTAATATAATAATATAATACTGATTATAATAATATGTAGAAGAAATCATTTTCAATTTAAGTTTTATTTTTTTTTTGTAATTTTTATTTTTAATTCTATAAAAATTTAAAAATCCACAGAGCGATAGTTTGAAATTCAAGATATTTTTACCCTAGAGTCCTTTTAGATTGATGAAGATGTCTATGATTCATACGATCCTAGTTTCGATTAATCTGTTAACTGCGTGATGCTATTTTAAAAATGGGTAGGTAGTACTTACTAACATTGCACGTCAGAAATGAAACTATGACGAATATATTCGTCAGAGTAAATACAATGTACACATTAAATTGTTACGCAGTTATATTGTTAGCAGTTGATTTTTTTGAAAATTCAATAATGTCATTAATGAGAAAAATAGGGTAAATTAAATACACGAGAAAGGTGTTTCTCTTTTTATTTTAACGATAATAAAAATTATTTTAAAAATATCAATCTGCTACATAATTATCGAGAAGTAAATATTTTAAATAAATTACAATTCTACATAGCTTTATTTTGCTTTCCAAAATATTCTAAAGTACCTAAAATTTCATTGAATTAGATGACAAAATTACTTTCCTTCGAACAACGAGTATATTCGTCATCGGCCCGATATTAACTAGGGTAAATCAATCAATGCTAAAATTACCAGATTCGACAAAACGAGGAACTTAATTCTTCTCTCTTGATAACTACTAAAATATCAAAATAGAAGCTTTCGAGAAAATTAATACAGATTTCCGTCGATTTTCATCGAGACTGAAATATAATGAAATATATGATTGACAATGAAATCAAATCATCTTAATTACTGTCGTTCATGTTTAGTACATACACTTAAATACATGCTGCTGACTGACAACCACATCCGTCAAGAGTAGAAGACGTATTCCAAAAAAATCCACAAAAGAGTCGTGTGATCTACGGCAAAAATTCACATGGAAGAAAGGAAAATCGAGGGGAGGGGAGGAAAGACAAGATACTTCCGGCTCGCGTGGATATCAAAGTTCGGAGAAAAACCAAGAGGAGATACGATCCGGCGACGTGTAGGAAGAACTTTGTAAATTAGGTCGGCGCGGAGCACGCGTCACTGATTACACAGTATATTCGCTGTGCCTCTCTCTGCGTCTCTCGCGTGGCCTCACGCAACGCGTCGTCTTTGTCCCGAGCTTGTCCTTTTCGTGCTCGACCGATTCGTCGTATCTTCGATTCGCTCACGCTCGCGAGAGCTCGCCTAGACCCAGATGCAGGGCCGTGACCACTCACGAATCGGCACGCGAACGCATACTCGTACCACGTCTCTCGAACGTTCGCCGCGAAAATTTGGAACCGTGGAAAATAGAAACGGAATGGAAAATGGAGGATCGAATTTCTCGGTCGTCGTGTACAGTGTGAACGTACACCGTTCATCGGGACTTCGATCTAATCGAACGAAGTTCCAGGCAGCGCACGATCGAATGTGCTCCTGTCGATTAAAAACTGATTTGCACGTGAGTTTCTATCGTGCGAGCGAAAAATGATAGATAGCTTTTATCGACCATCGAGCCATCTAAATGATTGAATGAGTAGGTTCCTATTGTATGAAACTATTATATGGAACGAATAATAGTCTGAGAAAAAAAAGAAAATCAGTAACTGAAACTTGTTTATTATTTAAATTGATGATATTCATCTTGAAAAAATTTTCGAAATACTACGTAATTAAAAAATTAAATGTTTTGATCATAAACGATAATTGTAGGTGATTGAAAATTTTTTTCGTTGCTGAAAATCATTATTGCTAAGGAGAATTTATTTCGATTGTTCATAATAATTATTTACTATCTTGGTCGCTTATAATGGCGCGATATAATCCGCCGCAACCGCGTTTAAACATTTCAAAACATGTAGAGTCACTTTTTATGTAAATTTCCTTTACTGATAAGGAATCCTTGTTATACGAGCAATCGAAATGAATTTTCGTCGTCGATAACTAGTATGAACGATCCAAAGAGAGTTCACTGATAACTATGAGTAATCGAAATAAATCTCATTAGTCGATAATGGTTATTGGTGACGAAAAAATTTTTCGGGTATCTATAACCCTAATTTGTAATCAAAAACATTTTAATCAAAGAAATTATTATCCTAATGATTTCTTTCATTCTGGTTATAGTTATGGTCCCTAGCTTGTATAAACTATAATATTTATTATATAAACGAAGTTTCACTGTATTAATAGTCGTCATTTCTTATTAATACGCATTTTTTAAGCAGAATTTGGCAAAACGTAATTAACAATTGACAATAATTAATGTGGATTCGGAATATTAATCACGATTACTGATTATTTGATTAATATATAAGGGAATCAAAATCATCAGTCATAAAATAATTACACTTTTGATTATGATTGTGTCAATAGTTTATTTCTATCTACAACACTGTGTATATTTTGTAGAAACTACATATTCATTATTTGTATTATTTTGCAATGTATACGAACTTACAATTTTATCAGGATTTATTTTCATCGATTGAAAGTTTTAACCATCATAGTTTTTGAGTCGTATATACAATCTTCTGTATAAAACACTCTTGGTGAAAATGGATTTTAATGATCAAAATTTTGAGATTCTTCATTATGATGCGCTCTCGTTATTATGTCAAAACTTTAACAAATTATTCTAAATTCAACAATACAGATACTGTTGTGCAGCAAAGAATACGCATAAATATTTTCTCTAGTCTTGATCTACTAGTGGGTCTATTATTGCAAGCGGTTTAATAATAACTAATAATTATATAGAATAGCGCAGCCTTACGCGATTGAACATGTTACAACAACGTGAAGAAATAACGCGTTACAGTTCGTAATAAAATTAATCACTTGGTAATTTAAAAATTACCGATTAACGATTACAAATCACAAAAATCAGTCAAGATTACTGATTTATTTAAAAAAAAAAAATTGCGATTACTAAATTAATCATTTAATTAATAATCGGATTTAAAAATTACGATCACAAATTACAAAGATTAATTAAAATTACTGATTTATTTTAACTTGTTTCAACTTATTTTATAATAATTAATCGATGAATGATTGCGATTAGTGAAATAATAGCATAATTGATTACTATTGAGTAATTGGTTACAGTAATGATGACAAAGTAATTGATTACTGGCCAACTTCGCTTTTAAGTTCATTACTATTTCAATGGCTGAAAAAATCGTTAGATAGATTGTTCTAAGGCAGTTTCCAGTCAAAGGCTATCGAGAACATTTGTATGATCAATTCAATTGTGTTAATCGTGTCATTGCTAAGATAAACAGATTCAGTTCTTCCTGCTTCCATTCTACAATATACCTTCAGATATATGGAATCTATTTTGCATCTCATCTGCTTCTAATTATGTTCCATAATTGAAACTATTACACGTATATAGCATCGAGCTCTCGTCACAGTCATTAACGAACAAAATGAATGAAATAATCAAAGTTCAGATAATCGTATAGTATACAATTATACGATTATACAACAACAGCAAGAGGACATACTTGTCTCTTGTGCAAAAAAGTCCAACTAAGTATCTTACCGCCTAATTTCCAAAATTCATCAGTATCATCAATTTATCGTCGTCCTCGAGTAAATGGTCGATTCATGTCACTCTGGGAGTAGCAGTCCCAAATTTCAACAGCGTCACGTCGGCCAAAACATCGTCAGACACATTAAATCCTTCGAGTGGCCAATTAGCCAATAGACGGGAATAGGTGAATCACTGGTTGGATCGGTAGAGCCCTAACTAGACACAGGCAGGGAAGAGTGGAAACTAGTAAGCAGCTCGGCAGAGCTCTCTCTCTCTCTCTCTCTCTCTCTCTCTCTGTGTGTTACTCGCGTCTAGTCCCGCTTGCTCTATGAGTCTATTAGCATCGGTCGCGCACGCCTAGCGGGGCCTTGACACAGTGCGTGTCAGGCATTGCATGCCGATAGCGGAAAGCGCAATCTATTTATCGAGGTTTATCGGCGATTTCGCGTACGAGTGCCGGCGTTAGACGAGCGTTCGCTTGCTCGATTGCCCGATCGCTCGATCGCCAACCACGCAACGCCGCTAACCGTCGGCTATTAATATCGTTCCGATTTACGATAGACAGTCGCTCTCCTTCGCGATATATACCGGACGTTGATTCCTCCTCTCTCGATCACATCCAGATTCTACGGCTCTGTTACTCCTTTGTCGCCGCAGTTTTTGTCCTCTCGGTCTTTCGATCGAAAATTGAATTCTGGAAAAAACTTGGGAGAGGAAGGGTGTAAACGTTTGCACGTTTCACTTTTACCCGTAATTTTTTTTTTTTTTTTAGGCGATTTTCTATCACGATTTCAACTGATTTATTATTCTTATTTGAAAAAGTAGCTAAACAATCGCGAGTGATCTTTTATTTGAATGAATTCATTGAAATAAGATAAGAAATCATCCCAGACTTTTGCACAATGGTATCAGAAACTATTTGAGAAAATGCAAAATAGAATGAAAAAAAAAAAATAGTGAAATAACTTAGGGAAGTATCATTTGATTGATCAAACAGAATTATTTCAAGTTAACGTCGAGTCAAATAAAGTGATATATTATCTAAATAAATCATTAAACATCTTATTCGAAATGATGCTCAAATCTTGGTTTCCAGTTGCAAAATATGCCAAACTTTTTCGCAGGATGTTGAAAATCATTTTTGTTTGCTAAATCGTTCGTTTGCACGTGCAACCTATATAAAATCCTTGCTAATGTTCGCAAGCATATTCACCGGAATATGCGCCTTAAGAATTCAAGCATTTACAAAGCTAAAGGCGTAGAAATGCGCGTTATGACATTTAGTGGTTAAAATAGTCGCAAACATTGAAAACGAGGTTATTATATCGACTTGCATAGGTTGTTACTCCAGATTGTTTAGGTAATTGGCGTTCTAATATGTTGATTGCGTATATGGAGAACCAGTGTTCGTTACCGCCGTTCCCGTTTTCATCGCGTCGCGGTTTGGCCAACTGTCACCGTGAGATCGTTGCTCTGCTAAGAAATCTGATAACGCAACTTGCACGAGTGGCGTAACGTTTCGATACTCGATTTGAGCGCGACTCCATGCCAGCTCGAGTAAGACGCGTTTATATTTCCTTTTCAAGAACCTCCGTTTCTATCGTTTGTTCTCAAGCGAACGAGATTTATCAAAAGAAACTATAATTTATTTGAAAATATACGTCATATATATATATATTATATTATATTATAGTATATTGTATATAAAATACATGTATATATTATTAAAATTAAATATACTGTAATATATATTATATTATAATATATAATAATATAATAGTTGTTAAAATTAGATACAATGTATATTATACTATGCGTAATATATATCATGTATTATATATGCAAAATATACATATATAGGTATGGTATCATATTGTGCTATTTTATATATATATATATTTGTATATATATTTAAAATAATATTTATATATTATTTATAAATTTATATATATTTCTATTAATATTCTATAATATTTCTATTAATATATAATAATAAATATATATATATATTTAAAATAATATTTATATATTATTTATAAATTTATATATATTTCTATATTATATTTGTATATTGTATTTTATACATATTTGTATATTAATTTACATTGTGTTTCCGTAAATAAGGGTAAACATATCAAAAAAGAATTAATTTACATATAAAAGGAGAATTGCAAGGTGCCATTTTAGTGATCCTAGCAAATAAACAAGATACGTCAGGATGATTACGCAAACATATAATGTAATAATTTATACAAAAATATACGTGTAATGGGAAATGTTAGATCAGCTGGTTTTTCTTTTCAATTGTATTGTACAATTAGTGTACAATTAGTCGAGTACCGTCGCGCAAACGACGAACCAGACGAACCATGATGTTTTCTGCATGTAAAGTTTTATCGGGATCGAAGGCGATGACCTCCTCGCAGACGATCGAGAAATTTCGATGGCTCTCGATTTTTTCCTTCTTTTCGTTTTTTCTTTTTATCGAACGTTGTTTCAAATCATCGAGTGTTGTAACGAACGTGTTTGTTTTTATCGCGATTACCGAAGAAATTATATAATTTGTATACGCGCGTGTGTGTACGTACGTACGTGATGACAAAAATATAGCGAAAGTATTATGTATCTTATGTGGTTCTCTCGTTGCTTTCATAGAGTAGATATATCTCCACGTCTCGTAACTTCATTTTCACGTGTTTTCTCTTTCACGGCTGACTGTCCGCTACTTTTTCCTCGAATACAAACACACGCGCATTCTTTCGTGCAGCCAGACATTCTAATCTAAATATTCGTTGGGTCGCTCAACGTTCGCCTTTTTCAACACACATGTGCCAGTGAGACCGCCGAGAAAACGATCCGTCGTCTAATTTCGCTTGGAAATAAATATGATGAAAAAAGAAATTTCAAAAAATAATAAACGAATTTTTTTTTAGAAATAAATCGCTAATTTTTATTGTACATTGCTAACCATAAGTAAGTGGTATGAGTTGAATGTTTATTACAATGTTCAGATCATGTTTCAGAAGAAAAAGTTATTTATTAAAAATATAATACTCACAAAAAAATGAGTACACCCTAAGAAACAATGGTGAAATATTATTTCTAGAGTTTTTTTATTTTCAGCCTTTAAAATCTTGCTTTGATGGTTTCAATGTTGTTGTATACCAAACGTTACGCTACTGTTAATCACAATCCTGTTCAACTTTTATTCTAACAACAAATGCTTTCCCAAAAACGCTTTCTAATAATTATTTCATCCCCTTACTCATTCATGAACCCTGACCTTTCGTTACTCAACCGTCCCCTACTCCATAATTTTCTAAATGCCGAGGTCTATAGTATGCCTAAAACCCCGGAAGTCAGAGAGAAAGAGAGAGAGAGAGAGAATTGTTTCGATCTGCTGTCAAGCTCATACCCATATGCTATACTATGAAACCTTTAAAACCTTCAGTACGTATTGTGTAAAAGTTCTCCTTATACGAAGCTAGTGACAATAAACTACATTGTTGAAACACCATACTTGGACTTCAACAATGTTCCTCTAACAGAGGATTGAATTATTCCGAGTTGATATTTTTGAAACACCTGTGTGCGTTCTCTAATGAAAGATATCATCGTAAGTAAAATGAAATTTGTAAAAGTCCTTCAGTAAATACGTAACTAGTGAAATATCCTAATAATCACCCATGCACTAAGATATTCCTGTAAATAAAATGAAATTTGTAAAAGTTCTTCGGTAAATACGCAACAAGTGAAGTGTTTCAATAATTACGATCATCGATGCATTACGTTAACAACTACATTGTAGATTTTCAATAATAAAATGCTGGCCACTGGAAAATTCCAGGAGGAATCTGTGATATTTTTGAAATACTTGCGGCATGTTGTTTAACACTAGAACTACCACACCAGTCATTTTGACTGGTCTGACAACTTATGTCAGTTTTAAAATTCCTACTTCATGTTACATTTTTTTCTTCGCAATGATGTAATGACTTTTGCAGCGACAGCTAAAGGATTAATATAATGAACTTTAATTTTGTTTTATTCATTTAAAATAAAAATAATTTTGTATCATGGCTACTTATACCAGTACCAATCATTTTGACTGGTTTTGGTAGAGATAGCTACGTCTCAACTGTCGGTAGTTGTAGTGTTAATGAAAGATACTGCTGTAAATAAAGTGAAGTTCGTGAAAGTCCTTCAAAGTCAATACATGACAAGTAAGATGATGATAATTACAACTATATACATTACCCTACGAACCTTCAACAATAAAACGCTGGCCACCGGAAAATCCAGAAAGAGTCTGACGCTGTGCTCGATCTAGATTCGAGGGACGAGAACCGCAGACGAAAACAAGGAGCCAATTCGATAGGGGTATTACGAATCGAGGTGACCGGGTCGGTTTCCGGCTGCCGAATTCCAGAACTGTTGGTTCTTCACCGCGGGACAAGCGGCGGCTCGCGATTTTTCGACAAGTGTCGGACGAATAGATAGCGTGCTGCGTCGACCCAGTTGACGTTAATCGGCTTTCCGATAATTAGCCCGACAGAGGAAAGAAGTCAGTGGCACGTGAACTGGAGCGATTTCTGGTGGCGTTGCTTAAAAGATTAACTCTTCGCGGAGGGATATCGGTCTCCGGTGCGCCACGAGCAAGCTCGTTTCTCTTCGTTTGTTTCGTTCGTTTCGTTCGGGATCGTTAGCCACGCGAGAGAAGTCGGCATTTAACGCTGGATTTGCCCGGCGAGTGCATTTGCTAATGCGAACGAGGGAAAATCGCGGTCGAGACGCGACCGCGCACGCAGACACGGTGTTCAAGATCAGTGCTCAGCTGATTCCATCCGTTTTATTTATGTAATTTTCTTGCCAGTAAGGACGAAAGAGAAGAAAAAAGATCGAATTTATCTTACGAGCGTATCATCACTTCCTCGTGAATGTTGCGAACTCACGAACGGGGGGAAAAGAAATTTACAAAATCAATATTTTATGTTTCTACTGCATTGTGCATTCGCAAGAGCTTCAAGACTATATACTTCACGAAGACGATTCTGTACAGTGTCCGATGATTGGCGAATTTATCGTCGATACTAATGGAAATATCTTCAGGAGTCTCGAAACGCTATCTGATCGCATTGAAGTTGGTCAAAAGACAAATATATATTTGCTTTTGTCGTAAGAAGTGAAATTGGCTAGAAAGTTCGATGATAACGCGCGTTTCGCCATTTTCACGTTCTTATTTTCTTGCAAAAATCTACAGCCGGAAAAAGTACATAACGAGATTAGAGGACGAACGCTGTCTCGAGCATTATTCGAGAACAAAATGAAAACGTTTCGACGAAAAAGGATCGGTCGTTACGCTCAAAGAGAGCCGGTGTAATAACGATCGAAACTCACTCAGACATGCTAATTCGATTTGAAGACTTTACCGACCTCGCTTTCTCACCCCTTGCTCGCGTCCGCCCAAGTCGAGCTCATACAGTTTTCACCATTGGCTGGAAGTTGGCGAAATAACGCAACGCGTTTTGCCTCTCCCCGGCAGCCCGACAGGGTCACGATTGGTCAAAAAAGCGTTGAGACGAACGAACGAGACAAATAAAAAGAACGGCGAGAAAGAGGAGGGTGAGGAAGAGGAGAAAGTGGAGGAAAAAAAAAATAAACGAAACTAGGGACGGATAGGACGATACACGGCGGACGATGAAAAGTTTCCAGTCGTAGACGCGTCGACGATGACGAATTATTAGCAGTTAATAACGAAAGTTGAGCGACCCTCTCCGAGGATCTCGTCAATAATGCAACGATTCCGACGACCGTCTCTGCCGGACGATTCTAGAAACCCGTCGACGCTGCACGCGATCCTACCAGCGAAATTTAACCTCCGATCGATTTGCTTTCTCGACGCGGTTTTCTACCAAGTCCTTTCCTCCGCTTCGATCGCCAAGGATGACGATGGATATAATTAACGGGTTCCAGCTTTCGTTTCTCACAGCGCTAAGAAATAATAATTCGTTACACCTGCGTCGAAACAGTTTTTTTTTTCCCCTTTCTTATTTCCGCATTACACGCGACAAGTAATTCTCGTAAATTTCAAATGAATTATTCGGTGGTGTTCCTCTGAAATATCGTTTCACGATACAACATGGGAAATTCGTATTTCTTGGAAAGGAACGAATAAACGAATGAACGCGAGAGTCGACGAATGAAACGCATAAAACGGAAGGCGAGTGTCCCCACTGCACATCGTTGACGGAGTAGCCACGCACTAACGATAGCCACGCTAATTCAGCTTGGTTCGAAGCGTGAAGTGGAACAGCTGTAACCTTAACCTTATTCTCAGAATTTAATCTATATGCAAATGTCGTTGAAGCACGCTCCACTCCGCTCCGAGATCGACGGCGACCGTCTATTAAGCGTTTGTTCATGGCGTCGCTCGTGAAATCGCGGGAATGACGCGTGATAGAAAGATCATCGGCGTTGAAACATGGGCTCCCGAAGCAAAGCGTCAATCAAACGAGAAAAGTAGGCACGTTTATCCCTTTGAAAACGAGACGCGAGAATGAATCTCTTGAATGAATCTCCATACTATAACACTACGTGTTAATCCGTTAATTCAGCATTGAATCTCTTTTGATATTATTGAAACACGTATTTTTTAGAAAAAAAAAGCGACGTAATATTGAAATTCAAAAATATCGAGAACAGATACATTTATTTTTAATTAATCGCTAATTAATCGTGTGCTACTAGAGAAATTTCTTTTTCGTCGATAACTATTAATTTTTAAGTATTTTTGCAAAGAAAACGTAGTACCTATATTAAAATTCAAAATTGTCACTGACAAATATAAATACAGATTAGTAACCTGGAATACAATGTTGCGTATATTGCTTACATTTCTCGTTTTATTTGTTGTACAATTTTTGTTTACATGTTTCGTTTCTTTATTTTTTGCGTATTCAAAATATTATACAACATTTGAAAATAGTCGAGAGAATCGGCTTCAATTTTATTATCAAATGGCAACACTTGAAATTCGTCTCGTGATCGCGATTGCGAATCGGCTATCCTCGATATCGCTGTCGGGGACCGGATGCGCAGAAGGTTTTGCCGCGTCTTTAAATACACTCGTTGCCCTGGTTCACCTCCGGAACAGGGAGTGACTGAAGAACAAAAAGGGGAAAAAAAAGAAAATAATGAACCTGTTCGTAAGCTCGTCCTCTTTACTCCTTCGTGTTAACTCGTGCTATCCAAAGGATCTTTGATCACTCATAAAAAGACCAGTCCATCTACCGTGTAATTTTATGTTTTTTTTCTTTTCTTTCGAATTTATGTTCCGTAGTGCTAGAAAAAAGAAGCAATTGATAGCTGGTTCGATTAATCGTGACAGATTAAACCTATTCCGATTTTCGTCTTATCGGTCAAGATGATTATATCCATTTAATTACAGACTCGAATCAGATTCATATCGTAGAAAATTAATCGTTTTACCAATAGCAAAATACGTCAGTATTAAAATGTGTTGATTAACTATCTGCCAACTAATAATATCAATGAATATTAAAAAATTACAAATTATAGATTGCAGACTACTCTTTTGGCGATGGCTTATAATTTCATTCAAATTTATTTATGAAGTTAGATTTCTTCCATTTATTTCTTAATTTATTTCCTATCGTAAAAGAAAATTTCGTTAGATCGCTGATCGTTTAACTCGTAAAACTTCGTCAATAATGTCGTGCAGTAATTGATGATTGAAACAGTCCGGGATAATCTCTAGTGTCCTTGTCCCTTCTCGTTGGTTTCCTTTCCAGTTCTATATTTTACGGATACTTTCGTAAAAACTTTCGTGTCGCGTAAGTAAAGTATCGGTAAAAACGATGGCAAGCATGCTGTGGAATTATTAGAGCCAAACGGAGTCATTGTATGTTAAACGAGCGCTGTTATATCGAAGTACTCTGGCTATATCGAAGTATTTTGGCTGTCAGTTAAATGGTAGGTCATTAGCGAGCCAGAAGATCGATTGATGGTACGCAGACGTAAGAGGGTATCGATGGTTGCGTTGTGAGGTAGGGCAGGACGGGATAGTAGGGGTGGTTTGGCCGTCGGCAGAGAGAAGGTAATGGCGTAGAAAAAATTCGTGACCTACTTTACGGGACGAAAGAAACGTGGCTAGATGCGTGTGTACACTTTCGCTTCCATAATGCGATCAAGATGCGTCGATAATGACCACTTTCTCGATATTTCGCTCCCGTGTTTTGCCGTCATAAAGACACGGACGTTTCCCTTTAAGTCGTGATTTAAGCTAAATGTTCAAAGTTAAATCGTATGTGAGGTGGGGAAAACGATGTCGTAGGCTTTAAGAAGTTGTCGTAGTTAATGATAACAACATATAAATATCATAATATATTATACTGTAAAATATATTTCATTAATATGATATACATGCAGTTTAAACACATAGATATATGTATAACCGTTGCCCAAAATTTATTAATATATAATTACATATCTCAAATTTAATAGGTAATTCAATTATTCAATTAATGTAATTAATTACATTAATATTAATATTAAAGAATTAATTATTCTATTAAAGGGTAATTATTTAATTTAATATTTGTATGTATTAAAAACTAAATTTTATATTAATATATTAATTACACAAAATTACATTCAATCATTCATATTACATTTTGATATTTTATCATTATATTATATAATATTAAATTAGTTAATAATAAGACACCTATAGTTGAACTGTAGATATTTAAGTTATATAAGTTTAAGATATTTAAGAAAGATTAGTCGATATTATAATAGGGACTATTTTACGTATCTTTATACCATTGAATTTACACGATACATATCTTATTACTAACAATAAGATCGTCCCTTTAAATCTAAAAGTCACTCTTAAGATATTATGATATTTCTACGGTTTTTCGTTCAGCTACATCTATATGGAGCGTTTCCACTTAATATTATGCTACGTTGAAACGGAACGAGAAAATTCGCGATCGAGGTTCAGACGTAGAACGCGTACCCGACAGGGTGAAAGGAAGACCTTGACGGTGTGACGTCTTTCATACTTTATCACGGCTGGATTTCGGGGGTTATACACCCCGTAAACTGGGCTGGTCCTGGAAGGTCGTCTGGAACGACCTTATCGATTCACTCTCGTCTGCCCTCACCGAACAAATCGCCCTTTGTTTCTTCGTCTCTAGTCTTTTCTGGAAAGTAACAGATAATGGTCGGCCAGTTAATCGTCAAAATCATTTTCTGCTCTCAAATATAAGCATATTGTTCACTTATATAATTTTTGAAACATCGCTTTCTACTACATTCGAGACAGTACAGTAGACGAATTCGTCAATCACGCGTCATTCGAGACGGCGACGTGATTCGTCCGAGGTGGAAAAACACTGAGTCGTCTGGATGACAATGATCACCAGATCCAGGTGTTCCACGTGCCACAGATATTGTACTCATCTGTTGTTACACACATATCATAAAGAAATCACGACGACAATTCGTCGTAGTATTTCATCCCTACTCGAACCCTCGATCGTCAAATATTTCAACCCCTGTTTCTCGTCCTGTTGACTTCTAGCGGTGCGTCATAATCGATTACGTGAACCTAAATAGATTTTCGGGGATGAACGTTTGGAGGAAGATCGGTCCCGGAGGGTTGCGTCAGGTCGCTGCTTAGAGATCCCAGTTCCTCGCTTTTTTCCCTCTCGCTATTCCCCTATATTTGACCCGTCGTTACTAGAAATAAATCGATTTACCGATCGTTCATCAGATTTCATCTCATATTTTCAGTTCCTTGAACGGCGAAAGAATTGATGGTACTGAACCGATTTATTCGATTCCATCGGAATCGAATAAATCGTGGTTTTGCCGGAACACGCAGAAATAGTTTAACTCTTTGCAATCTTCTGAGTGACGAGACATCGATTTTATTCCAGTATTACCGAGACAATGAGAATCTTTTGTTCAGAGGTTATAAAAGGTTTATTCGTAACAGTATCATTGCTCTTTTTTTTATTTTGTGTTTAATATATGTATATTAATATAGCGTTATAGTTGCAACAAACAAGTATTCTGAATTACTTCATGTGGTACGAATAATCGTCCATTTCGACAGATTCATACTGATTTATTACACATGTCCATTAATTTGAAATCTGCGTTGGTATCTTTTTTACAAAATTTCATTAGAGAGATTTTAAATGAAAGACATATCGAAAGTAACCATGTTATGCGTTTATTATTTGAAAAGAAATAATAATGTTGTCATTGAAAAGCAGATTATGCAGATTACGCGACAGTAATATTTGTCGATAGCATTCTTTAGACAGTCGGTACTAATCGCTCGTTGATGTTTAATATTGCATTGTTTTTAACAAAACAAATATTTATCTACGTATATATTTGAATAAAATTCAATGATATTCATTTTAAATGATTAGTTGTTGAGTTTACACATTAATAAAGTAACAAAGTGCAATGGTAATTTGGAAAATTTCATCGATCGATAATAACAGCAGTCAAAATGTCGGGTGTGACATGAATAGAAGCACAAATTTGATCGAATTAGGAGATGAACGAGCATTCATTCGTTTGTCTAGACACACCAATACATACGAGCCTCTATTAATAGAAAAGAAATAATAAAATGTCTTTCAAATTGTCTTTAGAAAACTTCGCAAAGGTTTTTCTACTACATTGAAGAAATTTGATTTTTTCTTTCGTTTTTATAAATACACTCGTTGTCAGTATAATGGTGCAAAGTCTGCATTATTATTACACTTTAAAAATTACTATGGACCGCAGAGAGTGTTAAAAGGTCAGTGAACAATAAAAGGAAAAAAGAAGGTTTGCCTGGAAAACAAAGTATTTCATACTTGAAGTACGCGTTAGAGGTAAAATCGATCTTGGGGGCGGACGACCTTCATCGATTGAAGAACACCCCTGTTATCGTATTTCTTCGGGTAGATTACGCGGAGCGTCATAAGCCTGCCGAAATCGAGATTATCCAAGGCCGAGAAAGAAAACCGATCATCAGTTGAGATTATCCTCGGTTCGTGAGACTGAAAATATGTATAAGATCCGATAAAAAAAAAAGAGAGAGAGAAAAAAATATGACGATCCTCCCTGAAAGTGTTAAGACCGAACCAAATCAGAAATTAAAGTATATTGAAATTCTTTCACCGTAAATGAAGATACGATACAAAAAGACTCTCTAGATAAATTCTTCAAGCTTCGAATCCTTGTCCAACTGAAGCAGCAGAGGAGATGAAGGAAAAAAAGGGGGAGTACGTGCGGAATAATGGATCACTGGAGGGCACTTTCCCCATTGATTCCCCGCCTCTCGAAGAGAACAGACGGACAACTCTCCCGATTAGCCCGGTTTCGATTCGAGGGGTGATATCGATGGTTTTCGCTGGGATAAGGACGACATAGATCGATGTTAACCTAACGACTGGCTCTTAGAATTGCTATGAAAATCAAAAACGCTATTTTCTCGAAATATATTTTTTCTGGGGGATATTACCAACTTTTTTGTGCATCTCCCGTATATCGTTCTTTCTGCTTTCCCATTTTTTATTTTTCAATGAAAAATCTCAACGATCCGCAGTTTTTGAACTGGAGCTTGAATCTTTAAACATTATAGGTAGTGACAATTAGGGTGTCACAGTATTCATTGGATTGTTATCCACTTTCAAGTGTCGAATGAAAATCAAATTTGTTCTTACTATGTATATTCATAATATTCATAATATTGAATTCGAGTAAAAAGTACCAAATAAAAATATAAAATAATATATAGCAAGAGATAAACGAAAATTGGGAACGATCTCACAAACAGTTTGTAGTGCCTACTTAAGAATTAATTTTATTTATAAGTAAATAGCTACAGTGTCTTTTAGCTCTTTACAAATCCAATTGGAAATTTCTACTTTTTGAATATTTTTATTTGAAAATTTATGCACGATATTAATTCCGATTAATCAACTCCATAAATTGAAAATTTACAATAAAGTGACGATACTCTAATCACTGCTTTTCGAATTATTCGTGTGTCATCTTCACTCATTCACTTATGAAAGTAAGTTACTTATTCCCTGAAAGTTGAACATTATTCGTATAATAAAGTGTGTAATGGAATAAAGAAACAAGTGAAACAAACATTAGGGACAATCAGTTCGCCTTCCGAAAATTTCGAGCATTAAAAGTTTCAAACGCGACTAATCGTAGTATCTCCGTTGCTTGCATAAGACTTAAAGGAAAAAACCGAACTGTTGATACGATTGTTCAACATAAAAGGATTCCATTCTGAAAGAGATCGGATCTTGCGCAAGTTTTGCGTTTGAATTCAAAGCACCACCTTTCGACACGGGACCGACAGTCGCGGGGAGATGGTTGGGAAAGATGACCTCGAGAAAGGTTGAAAAGAAGCTCAAAGCGGTCCAGACGACGTAACGTTATTTCCATGGGTTTACTTTCGCGGCACAACACAGGCACGGAAGCCGCCGGGGGCGGTCGTGGAAGGGTGCGAGAGAGGAAAAACCGTCTAGACTTCTTCAGCATGCTCTCTCGCTCGTCCCCCGGCGATTCGCTCGTTTCCTGCGGAAGGGGGAGAATTTTATCGGGGAAACCGGTTCCACGCACGCGTTCCTCGTCCAGCTCGCGCACGTCTTTGCACGTTTAATGGTAGGAAAAATTCCGCGTAATCACCGGCACGAATTGTAACGGCCCTTTTTTTTACGACCCTGATCGATTTTTCTTCGCGAGATTTCCGTTTACCCTTCCAATCACGACGCTGTCTCGCGTCTTTTCGCATTTTTCTTTCTCTTTTTTCCTCCTTTCCGCGGCTGTTTTGTTTAACTACGATCATTTCATTTACAAAAATAGTTTCTTTCTTAAACGCGGAGGGGGAAACGAAGTAAACTGGAGATTTTTCATCTGTTTTATTATTTACTATAAATCCGCGGATTTTTGCCCATTTACAGTGTAAAATTGAACGATATATACACATAATGTGAAAAAATATATGAAAATATAATGTGTACTATCTTTTACCAAAGTTCTGTTTCTTTTAATTATATTGTAAAAAATATGAAATATGTAATAACAGGAGAATGAGAAAATATCGTGTATCTTAAATTCAGCAAAAAAAAAAAAAAATGATAGAGTACAATGAAAATGATATACACACACAGTACTGAGTTATTATAATAGCATCGAACAAACTCCTTTGAGAAAACTACGATCGTTGAGCTATCAATGTACTAATAATTAAGCCACTAATAACTAACCAAACAATCTATCTTCAAAATTCTCCACAGTCTTGGAGAATTACAAGGAGGGGCAAACGACTGAAGCATATTTTTCGAGTAACCTTGAGTAACCTGTTCATCGTACACGTTTACTCTTTTCCTCCTAAAAAAGAGGGATAAAAGAATCCTTCCGCGGATGAACCATCTCGATCAACAACCACCCACGATTTACCACTCTCATTGTCTAGGACGAAAATTCTGCCTGGTATTCGACAAGAAAAAGACGCGGTGGTGTGTTGGTCGGTCCTTTCGTCTACGGCGGAACGGCAAGAGGGGCGGCAGAAGGAAATGATTGCAAGGAAACCGTCTAGACTCGAGAGGGTGTATGGTCGCGTAGTCGGGGTGGTTGAGCCGTGGGGCGGTCGAACTCGTCGCTCGATGGAGAAAGTTGCGTGAATGGGCTACGGTGGGGAAAGTGGCGGCGGTTGCGTCGTCGTCGTCGTCGGTGGTGGTGGTGACGAGAGTGGTGGAGGCGGGAAACCGGGTGAATGCGGCAGACGGCTGCGAAAGATGGAAGGAGAAGGAGCAAGTGGAGAAGAGAGAAGAAAGATCGAGACAGAGAGGGTGGCGGGGGAAACAGTGAAAGTCTTGACGTTCGATAAACCACCCCCTCCTTCCTGAGCCAAGCGTCAAGGTCACGGCCATGGCCTCCACCGCAACCAGCAACCCCCGCGACATTGTCTCCTTCCATTCCTCTCGCTTCTTCTTTTTCTTCTTCTTCTTCTTCTTCCTCCTCCTCTTCTCTCTTCAGTTTGTTCCTTCCACCTCTCCACGATTTTCTCAAACGATTATTAGGACGGTACGAAATCGCCGACGTCTAGTGTCGCGGGGCTGTTCGGTTAAACTCGCGTCCTCTGCGCACGGGGTCAAAGGTCACCGGGAAAAACTGGCAGACATCGGTCAGACATCACGGGACCTTCCTCTTGCGAGATCACACGCTCTTCGATCCACGTTTCTTGCTTTCTTTTCTTAGGAAACGCGTGTAAACGTAACATAGCGTGTGCTATCGCTTGTTGGTTCTGTAATTTGATTCTTTTCTTTTTTATTTTTATTTATCATGGAGCGATTTTCTCACAGTATTTCTACGTTGTAAGATCTTTCCAAGATGTATTTTTACATTATGAAATTTTTCGTTCGTCATTGTGCAATTTTGATTCGCCTCTCGCAATCTAAAAGTCAAAGAAAATATAGCGTATTTAAAATACCAGTTTGTTTTAGATGAATAAGAAATTACAGTAATGAATGGAAATAAAAAAAACAATTACGTAATGTTATAGAGAAACTAACAAATTTTTATATTTTAAACTTAGTAATAATAAAAAATAAAAGGTATTTGAAAGTTTGAGTTGATTGAAGAATGATATAGACGATTTTTGTTGCAGTTGCAGATAAAATTAAGAGAACAAGTAATAAAATAATTTTCTCTTATGATCTAAATAAATATCAATCACAAATAAATATTATTAGTAAACAGCTATTTCAAGCTCGTTTTTGTAATAGGAACTTGAATTTATGGTAGAGTTCGCCGAGTTTCGATCTCTCTTTTTTTTTGTGTTTGAAACGAGAGAAATATTAAAAGGGAGATTTACACGCGAAGACTTTCAGTTGAAGACAATCTTCGTAAATTTTCTTCTTAAAGAACGCGACTTTAATCTTCGAAAAAAACATGACTACGTTATGAGACATTCAAGATTACATTCATCTTCGATATTTCACATTAACAACATGGCACAATCTAAAATTCACGTCATATTTATCCTCGAAATAATTAAAATTGAAATCATAGAAAATGCAAATGAATAGATCAAATGATTCCAGTCGGAAATTTTGACACGTTACATCCGAAAAAACACTTTTGCGAATTGATGTTAATTGTCCTGCAGATTGAAACGTTCAAATTATGATTCGTCCACAACTGTCATCAACTAATAGTACACTTGCTTCGATCATTTCCAATGTTACAAACTAAGTAACAGTAATGTCTTTTAACTCTCTGCTCTCGACAAACTTTTTTTGTATCATCTACCAGCATCACTTCAAATAAAATGATACAGCATTGGAAATAATCATTCAAATGGTATTTAACGCGAAATTTTGTTAATTATACACTTTCTGACATGTGATACCGTTCAAATTTAAAGCAATCATCAACGTGCACTGTAGGTTTACTAGAAAAAGTATAATATACAAGAGTTAATGATACATAGTTTCAATCTCAGAAAAATAAAATCCTCTACTATTTTTTAAACTTTTGTAAGAAGCCTAATTTATGTAAATTATATTCCGAATCACGAGAATGATTCCAATGAGCGTCAATTGACAATGAGCGTCACTGTCTTCAGAAATTTCTTCTTCTGAAATACTTACGTTTTTTCCGTCTGTTCAGATATTATATTATTATACATCCCATCACACAGCATCAAATGTATACGTTCATTATAATTATCGTCAAATTGAAAAAGGAAGAAGTTCGAGCTAGATTTAATTGCCCTTAGCAGGGACCGTCGAGTCCAAATTACCAACGTATTCCAAATACGTTGATTAAACGTATATAAACTCGTATTCGCATAATGCACACATCTTGCACAACGAACACGTTAATATCCCTAATTTGACGCAACAGTCCCGGAGAAAGATACCAAGCAAAGATCAAAACAAAGTGGCAAAATTTCGAAATTTAGGTTGTGTAGCCTTCGCAATACTGATTGGATTGGAGAATCCCATCGGTATATTTTATATTCATATGCTCTTGCACGAGTCAATTTCGTTCGATGCGAGCATCAAATGTTTCACAACGAAGAGAAATAAACAGCCGGAACAGCCACGTTATCTAATTGACGAGGAGTTTATCATTGGCCGAATGGATCTGAAATAGAACGCAGCCCGCCGCAAAAAAAGCCGGTTAATAAGAGACGATTATCTTAGAAAAGAGAGAGAGCATTCGTTCCCTAATCGCGCTTTCGCGACAGTATTTAATTTGCAATCTTAGCCTTGCTGGCCGATTAGAAGCCGATATATCCACCATTCGCCATGGTTTCCTTTTGTTTCGCCGTCGGCAATTAAGAAAATTTCCAACCGCAACACTCGTCTTTACGTACTTACCGCTCAGTCAGATAGTCGATATCAAAAAAGATCGAGGCGGAGATTTAATCTCAACGAAAGGGGACAGAGAGACAGGGGGATAATAAAGAGAAAAAGGAGTAGAAAGTTCTTTGAGAAAAACGATTCATCGCGATACACCACTTCCGTTTCCCGCTCGATAATCGCGCATTCCTCGAAGACAGCCACAGAAACGCTGTCTTGTAACACTGCTGAACGGAACGCGATAAACGTTGGAATTTACCGACGATGAATTGATCCAAGGCGCTGTAAAATTATAAAAAGGCTCTCTAAGTGGACGTTATCGGAGAGCAACTGAATCGATAAAACGATGAAAACTTGTCGATAATTTAAACTACTGTAACTTTGTTAAAAAAAAAGAAACATATCGCGTAACGATATGATTTCAGAATGTAAAACCTCTACAAGCTACTCGATAGTTTTGAGTTGGATTGTTTTCAGGAACGGATGATTTTATATCGTACAGCGAGTTACAAGGATACTTTTTCCCTGGAAGTTCTAAAGTTCGAAATATTAAGAAATTCTTTTACGTGATTTGATTCGCGTGGTCTTGGAAATTGAGATCTCCTTTTTTTTTGTAATTACTTCTTAGAATTCAGATTTCAATATCTTGTCATTAAAAGTAATTTTTTTAATTCTTTTTAGAGACGTTTGAATTTCTATAAATTTCGGAAAGAAAAATATCCTTAATGTTCGATCCGCTGATATAAAATTATCCTTGAAAAAAAAAAAACAAATTCGAGGCTTTACAATTTAAAATGAGACAATGAGATTGTTATGTATAATAATGTACAATAAAATGCGAGTAATATTTGTCGAATTACTAGCAGATAATTTTATTGGTGATCACAACATTCGATTAATTAAGATAAAAAAAATAATGGTTCGGATAAAAGAAAAAAATGATTCTGATTGATATCTAATTTTTGTATATGCTTATTATACCTACATACACGAAAATGTTCAAACACTTACAAATACCTTTATTCTTTTATTATTTTCAAAGACGTTTGAATCGTTACAATTTTCAGGAGGAAACCTGTCCTTACTTTCTCACTCGCTACAGAACGTAAAATCATCAAACATCATTTAAAAAAAAAAAAGAAACGGAAAGCTGTTAAAGTAGAGACTTTATGAAGTTATAATAATTTATATTATCGACAATTTTTCATCGTTATTGATTCAGTTATGCTCTTCTATAAGTATTCTAGCATTCTAGTCAATTCCATTAATTAATACGTGGATCGTGGATCTCAATAAATTTTTTTATCGACGAGAGTCGATATCTCGCGACGCTGCAAAATGGACAGATTGTGACCGGTCACGGGTGTCGGTTCGGAGTCGCTAAAAGCTACATTTCGCAACGAATCCGTATCGAATCCACACGTCGAACTGTCCGTTTGTTTGTTCAATGGGATAAGCAATAAACGTGCCATTAGCTTCGCTCACAGAATTTCTTCTTCTTTCTCATCGAGAGAGAATTTCGCTTGATAACGTTTAATAACGTATAAATTTCAAGTTTCGTGTCCGGGCTGAGTGACCCTGACAGGCGACGTTATAAATGATCGTTATGTTAATTCACGGAGATGGCGAGAAGAAAGTTTCGTACATAATTACCGAATCGCATCGCGAGTTTGCGTACCTACGCGTTCGTCGCGATTCGTCGCGGACTTCCGCCGTTTTCACGATCCACGACGGTCTCTCAGAACGATGGATATCAAGCAAGAGTTGTAATTACGTGGGTGGAATGCGCGGAACAGGGTCGAATTGACACCGTGAACAATAATAGAGATAATAAACAACGAGGCAACGCGATTATACAAGCCTTTTGTCGCGTGTGACAGGGACTATTTCTCGTTCAAAAAGCGAAGCCTGCGAACAATTTGTAAGTCAATACTGCGAGGTGTCCTCTGTTTAAAAAAGCTTTCTATCGAAATCTACGCTCTCTCGCTGAAACTGAATATACAGAATAAATCAGAAATTCCTCCGAACGAATCGTTTCCTTCTGAATCCATTTGCAAAATCCGCACGTCCCTTCGTCCAACTGTTTCCAGCTCGAGCTGACAAATACTTGCAAATAACACGAGGGGAGGGATGGAGTGACATGAACAAAACCGGCGCGTGAAACTGCGGAGTTTTCGCAAGATCGCCACGGGTTGCGAGATTGTTTGCAGACGAGTCGGACGAGAAACGAAAGCGGCCGGTTGTTTACGCAATTAGGCGCAATCGAGGCGAATCCCCCAGACGAAAATGTTCGGAGGGGTGTGTCCGTCGTGACGGCACCACCATTACACACAGGGTGGGAGGAACAGTGACGAGAGAAAGAAAGAAAGAAAGAAAAAAAGAAAAAAAAAGAAAAGGAGCAAAGAGAGGGAGAGGGAGACTGCTTTGTGGTTTCGTAAATGACCTTGACCGTGGTGGATCGATCAGCCGGTGGAACCCGGCAGTCGCCATGACTACGAAGGGTCCTCTACCTCCGGGTCTCTGGCGTCGCGAGAATTCCAGGCGAATTCCACGCCTCGCGGCCCTCTCTCCTTCTTCTTTCGCTCCCGACGACCCGCGGGGTCACGTTCTTTCTCTCCATTCGATGCTTGCTCGCACGAAAGAAAGAAACAGCTCACGTGATGCCAGTATGACCGAACGCGAAGATTGAACGATCATCTCCCTTGAACGATTTTCAGCGCTTTCCAACCAAATCTGTTCTCCTCGCGTGTTGAANAAAAAAAAAAAAAAAAAAAAAAAAAAAAAAAGAAAAAAAGTTGTTTCCAATTGAAACGGACTCTTCGACGGTTCGATACGTCACGATCGATCGATCTTACATTCTCGGTGATATCTACTGGCACCCAGTGACATGTAGTAACCGTGCAATTACTGAAGGATATTATTTTCTTGATTTGCTCCCTTCGCAAGGGAAATAGGTGCTCGTGAAATCGGTGATGTCCACTTCTATGCCACTGCCGACTAAGAAATGAAATGAAAATTTCATCGATTCGACGTAGATAAAAGCCCTCAAATCAACTCGGTTCCTAGAAAATCGTAGAGAAGATCAAGTTTTCAAAGACTCTGTAAAACTCTGCGGATTAACGTGCGCACGTTGATGAAATCGATCGATTTTACGACCGAAACCGCAGAGTCAACCGATCGGCCAATTGATCGGCCGCGCACGGAGACCTCGTTTCGATATCGCTTCGATATTCAGACACAACCACGGTGGAAAGATTCAACGCGCGTTTTCGCTTCCTCGCGTGCGCGCGGAGAACGATTTTCAGCGGTTGGTTGCCGCAAAAAGTAACGTCGACGATTTCTAACCTACCTTAACAACGTGGGGTGGCAACACCGGCAAGAAAATAAAGTGGAACCGACGGGGCAGGGCCAGACCTTCGATAAATCATTTATTAGCGTTTAATGGCCAGTCTGGGACGCCTCGGTACGTATTCCATTTAATAAGACGGTTTGCCAGCCAAACCGATAATTACACTTACCGCAAAGAAGACCCGTCCTAGAGTCCTTTTCTGTCCCGTTTCGCTTAAGCTTTTTATACTTGCGCAGCAGCGAAGTGCAAGAAAGAATTTTTATCGGAGAATATCGGCGAGCATCGTGCCGCTAGTCGTAGCCTATCACGTTTATGTCATCGTTGATTTTTCTACATTTGTTGCATAAATCGGCCCTCTCTTTCTTTATTCACTAGGTACTATGTTCCATATATTATATATTATTCTACATCAAATATGTATATTTGTCTGCGTGAGTGACTATTTTCTCTACTTAAACCAATCGTATCTAACTAGCAATATTAATAGTTTGGCAAGTAATAAGTTATAGATTACAGGTTCCCATTGTTCAGTTCTATCATTTCACATCGAGTAGGATAATTGCAATTGGTCTGTCGTTTGTAAAATTGCTGCGTGCGACTCTACTTGCTTCTAATCTATCTGAAACTCGTTCCTGTTATATAATATAAATTCGCAATCTGTCAAATTTCGCCAATTATAAAAAGCCAGATATCTTCTGATAGAACATCGTGATCCTCAAGTATTCGCAACGGTACGTGTTCTCTTCCTCTCGCATTCAAGTCGAACTGTTTCGTGGATTTCAATCGAAAGTTTTTATCGACGATATCGTTGGCAGAGGCCTTGGTGAACCTATCAAAAGGACATCAAGAGGTAACTGTTCGTTTCTGTGCTTCATATGCAGAGCAAACAAAGGGTGGCCCGAGCCAAGGGACGAACCAGCGTAACGAGGCAGTGAAAGTGGGAGAGAAAGTGAGGGGATGCTCGGAGAGGGGCAAAGAGTGAAAGGAAGGAAACAGGGTGGGAGGAAGGAAGGAGAGGCTCGTAGCTGGATAAGAGGATGAGAAAGAGAGATGGAATCGTTGCTCGGAGGGCTGTGTAGGTAGGTTCAAGGACGACCACGCCCTGTCTGCAGTACACCACCCTCTCGACGACTCTCTCTCTCTCTCTCTCTCCCTCTCTCTCTTCCCCTGCTGGTGTTCGCTACGCAGTTCGCAAATCGCCTGGAAACAACCCCTAAATTTCAGGGCCGCGTCCTCTAACCGGCAAAGAACCGCAACGTTCGCTCGTTTGTTCGTTAATTCGTGCGTAAAAGTTGATCGGCACCCGGATCGCTCCCGATGCATTTTCCGAAACATCAGACGCTATTTTTTCCCTCTACTTTCGCTACCTTCTTTTTTTATTTTTACTTTTTTTTTTTTTTTTACACGTATATACATTTTTCTACACG
>NIPQ01105776.1:0-17139 GCA_002806875.1 Lepidotrigona ventralis hoosana | reverse complement strand
TCTACGGGTCGTAAGGTTCACATTGAACACAAATTTTTGATGTATATAGTGACGACTTAATATTCCCTATCGGCCACGAAGTATTACTCTCCTGTAAGTTTCGGGGCTCATATATAACAGTTCAAAATTTTCGACATTCATTCTTTCAATATATTAACTCGGCCTGTTTTATAATATTCTACGAATCTCGCAGAATACAATGAACACAATTTTTTAACATAAAACGAGGATCTAATATTTTTGATTGACTCCGAAATATTAGAGTTGGGACATTTCGTGGCTTACATACGACAATTTACAATTTTCAGCATTATTCTGTCAATATATAATCTTGAATTGATGAGCTTACGTTATTCTATGCATCGCGGGAGTCACAATGAATACAGTGTTCCATATAACGACGTTCAGATATTATTAGTTGAGCCCGAAGTATGACGGACCTCCGATAGGGTTCGGCAACTACAAATTACAATTGAAAACATTTGACATTCATTATGATAATATATTATTCCGATATGATGCTCTTACATTATTCTACGCATCGTAGGTTTCACAATGAAGACAATTTTTCGTCATAGAAAAGTCACCTTACATTATTCATAGTCCAAGAACTGTTACGGTCTTTCAGTACGGTTCGGTGCCTATGTATCACTATTCAAAGTTTTCGATATTCATCCTGTCAGTACATTATTCCGTTCCGATGTTCTCATATTATTCCACGGATCGCTGGGATTGCGGATTGGAATGAAGAGAATTTTTTGATGACTGACGACGTAATAATTCTTAAATATTATAGTGCGCTATGTTTGGGGGTTCACATATGACACTTTAAATGTTTCGACATTTACTCTAAAATATACTATCTCGATTTGATGATCTTATATAATACTGCACATCACGTGATTCACACTGAAAACTGTTATTTTTTACATACATATCATCTGTCAAGTCTGAAATAATACGGAGTTCCTGATCGTTTTTTGTGATTTATATTAGATGGTTCAAACTTTTCATATTTATACTGCCAACATATCATAACTATTTTACTTCATTATATTATTCTATGCATCACGGAAATGACAATGAACACCATTTTTTTGAACATAAATATCACCTAATTTATTTTATAGAACTACATGTACTATGGAGGTCCGGAACGTGGAATGAGGTTTACAGGTAATCAAAAATTTTCCACATTCATTCTATCAATATTCTATATTGTCTTACATTATTCTACCCAGTTTAGCATTGATTGACATTTTTTTGATAGTAAATATCATCTAGTACCATTTAACGAGCTAGAAATATTACAGATTTCCTGTACATGGAATGAGATTTACATACGACAATTCAAAATTATCCACATTCATTCAGTTGATATATCACACCGATTTTGTGGCATAATAATATTCGACGCATCATAGAGTTTACTATGAACACCATTTCTTAGTACATCTATAACATCTAATAATGTCTATCGCGCCTTGAATATTACGGAGTAGAGCACCGTGGAATGTTGTCTACATTTGTCAATTCAAAATGTTCCACATTCACTCTGTCTACATACATTTCAATTTTATTATATTTTATTATATTATTATACTCACAATGAGATTCGCAATGAACGGTACTTGTCAGTTCGTAAATATAATCTAATATTATTTAACGGACCTGAAATATTACGGATTTACGCTTCGCAGAATAAGGTTGATGTGTGATCATTCAAAATTTTCCACATTCATTCTTTCGATATATCGTATCGATTATATGCACTACTAATGTTCTACACATCACGGGATTCACAATGACCACATTTTCTTTGTGCATGAATATCTTCTAGTACTATCCAACGCGCATGGATTACCAATGATCATCGGAACGTTGGATAAGGATTACATATCAAAATTCAAAACATTCCACTTTCATTCCGTCAATATACCATAGCGATTTACGGTCTTATATTTTCCTATTGATAACGATTTTATTGTTTTTCATTATTCTACGCATTGCGGAGTTCATAACGAACGCCTTTTTTTCATTCGCAAATACCGTATAATATTATATAACAATCCCGATATATGACGTATTTCCGTTACGTTGAATGAAGATTACATTTGAACATTCAAAATTTTCCACATGAATTTTGTTTCCACATATCATATCCAATTTATGGCGTAACAATATTCACGACGTTCATGATGACCACCACTTATTTTTGCATAAATATCATCTAATATTATCTATCGTGCATCAAATATTACGCAGCAACGTCGAATGTTGCTTACATATTTCAATGCAAATTTCAATGCGTATTCCACGTTTATTATTCTGTCTATATACCGTATTGATTTTATTTTCTTATATTATGCCCCGCTTTGCGAGATTCCCAATGAACGAAATTTTTTGGTACGTATGTATCATCTAATATTTTTTAACTACTTTCATATAATACGGAATACCGATTCGTGGAATGTAGTATAGGAATGACCATCAAAGTTTTCAAGAACTATTCTCGCAATATATTGTATCAATTTTATGGTCTTTTATCATTTTTCACATCGCTGGACGCGCAAGTAATGCCATTTATTAACGTAGGTATCGTATAATGTTTTTTATACGGCCAGAATTACTACGGTAGTTTGGGACGCGAAGTGAGGTTTACATATGACTTCAAAATATTCGGCATTCATTTTGTAAATACATCATATCTACTTCATGGCCTAATAACAACGCATAACGGGGTTCATAACTAATATTTCTTAGTACAAAATATCAACTAATAATATCTATAGCTCCTGAAATATTACAGAATACAACAACGTGGAATGTTGTGTCATTCCAAAGTTTTTCACATTCATTCTGTCAGTATACCGCACCGATTTTATGGTCATATGTTATTTTACGCATTGCGGGACTTGGACATTACGGATTTCCGGTACAGGGAATGAGGTTTACATACGGCCACTCAAATTTTCCACATTAATTCTGTCTATATATTTATCGATTTTATTGCCTACTAATATTCAACTCGTCACGGGGATCACAATGAACAACATTTCATTGTATATTTACATCATCCAATATTATCTTCCACGCCTGAAACGTCGTGGAAATGCGGATGAAGAATGAATTTAACATATGACAATTCAAAATTACCCACACTCATTCTGTCAATATATCATATTGATTTTATGGCCTAATATTTTACACATCACAGGTGAGACTACTATATGGGAGAAGCGCAAATTTTCGGAGACGATCAAAGGATACTAAATCGTTGCTTTGTATTATAAAATTGCGTTCATTGTAATTCCCGCGATTCGTAGAATAATGTAAGTCCATCAGAACGAGTTAATGTATTGATAGAATTAATGCAGAATGACTTGAGTGATCATATGTAAACCCCGGACAGTAACGAGGGAGTGCATCGTTTTGGTGACGATAGATATTACTAAATCGTGGTTCTACTTTAAAAAATTGTAATCGTTGTGATTCCCGCGATGCATATACTAATATAAGACCATCAGAAGGTGGTAATATATTTATAGAGATAATGTAGAATGTTTTAAATGATCATATGTAAGCCCTTCTCGTACCGGATAAGAATATAATTTCGGGGACGATAATTAATATTAAATCGTTGTTTCATATGATGAATTTTGTTCATTTTGATGAGTGGTCTGTAGAATTATGTAAGAAAATCAGATCGAAATATTATATTGATGGAATGAATGTAGAAAATTTTAAATGATCATATGTAAGCTCCGTAGCGGAGGAGAGTGATGAATAATACTAAATTGTTTTCTTATATTGAAAAATTGTGTTCATTGCAATCACCGAATTGCGTAGATTAATATAAGATAACCGGAGGAAGCTAATCCATTTATAATGTGAATGTAGAATATTTTGAATGATCACACATAAACCCCGATCCGAACCGGCAGAGCGTATTACTTCGGGGACGATAAATAGCACAAAATCGTTTTTTCATATTAAAGAATAGTTTTCATTGTGAAACCCGCGATGAGTAGAATAACAGAAGGCAATCTGAAGACAATAATCTATTAATATAATGAATGTAGATTATTTTGAATGATCATTAGTAAGTGCTGATCCGTACCGGAGGAGCGTATTACATCGGGGAATTTAAATAATACGAAATCGCTCTTTCAAATTAAAAAAAATTTCTTTATTACGACGTGGTGCGTTGAATAATATAATACCATCATACTGAGATTGTCAATGGACAGTGTGAACAAATTTGTTCAGTTTGATATCTGCGATGCGTAAAATAGTATAGGAACGTCAGTTTTGGATAATCGAATGATAGAGTAAATGTACAGTACTGTGAATGATTATATGTATGGCCAGATTCGTAACTAAGGAGACTAGCACTTTGGGGCGAAATCACTAAATCGCTGTTGTATATCCAAAAATTGTATATTGTGATCCCCGTGATCCGTAGAATAATATAAGACATCCAGATCGAGATAATATGTTTACAGAATGAATGTAGAATAATTTGAATGGTCATATGAAGACCCCGATACGTACAAAGGAAACGTATCATTTCGGGGACGATAAATAATACTAAATCATCGTTTTATATTAAAAAATTTGTTCATTTTGTTACACGCGGTTAGTAGATTAATATAAGACCGAAGATCGAAATCCATTGATAAAAATAATGAATAATACTTCAAATTATTATGTGTAAACCCCGATCAGAACCGGTGGATTGTATAATTTCGGGGAGGATAAATAACACGAATCATTGTTTATATTAAAAAAATTGTTCATTTTGATACCGCCTGTACATAGAACGGTACAAGGCAAACAGATTAGCATAATGTATTTATTGAATTAATATAAAGTGCTTTGAATGACCATAGGGAAGCCGTGGTCCATACCGGATGATCGTAATATATATCGGGAACGATTTATAGTACTAAACGTACTAATATTTTTATATTAAATAATTTGTTCACTGTTATTCCTGAGATGCCTAGAATAATATAAGAGAGTTAACAGAATGAGATAACATATTAATAGAATAAATGTAGAATATTTTGAATGACGATAATCTCCGATTCGTCCCGCAGGAGCGTGTTGTTTATAAGATAATTCATAATATTGGATCGCCGTAGGTTAAAGAATTGTGTTCATTGTGATCCCCGCGATACTTAGAAGAATATAAGACTACCAGAGGGATATATTATATTGATGGTGTGAATGAAGAATGTTTTGAATGATCATATGCAAGCCCTGATACGTAACAGGGGATCGTATTATTCGGGAATAAATAAGAATAAATTTTAGTTTTATTTAAATAAATTTGGTCATTTAGATATCCACGATGCGTATAACTATATATGAATCATCCGAAAGATACAATATATTGATAGAATGAATGTATACCATTTTGAATTATAATATGTAAGTCCTGGTCCGTACCGGTGGAGCGTATAATTTCGAGGACGATAAATAGTACTGAATCGTTGTTTTGTATTAAAAAATTTTTATTTTGATTCCCGCTATGCGTGGAATAATATACGTCAATCAGATCTAGATAATGTATTGATAGAATACTTTGAATTACCGTTACTTAGGCTCCTACATGTACCGGAGGAGCATATTACATTCGGAACGTTAAATAATAATAAATCGTTGCTTTGTATAAAACAAATTTGCACTGTGAACCCCGCGATGTGTAGAATACAAGACCGTAAAATCGAGATAAAATGTGGAAAGAATGAATTTACAATGTATTGAATGATCATTTGTAAGGCCCGATCCGTGTCGGAGGATATTATTTCGGGGTGGATAGATGATATTGTATCGTCATTATACATTAAATAATTGCGTTCATTGTGATCCCTTCGGTGCGTAGAATAATATGAGACAACCAGAGGGGTGTAATCTATTTGTAGAATGTAAATATAAAATTTTGAGTGACTATATGTAAGTCATGAACCGTACCGGAAGAACTTATCATTTCGGGGACGATAAATTAGAAGGGATCATCGTTATACATTAAACAATTGTACTCATTGTGAACCTCGGAATACGTAGGATAATACAAGAATATCAGATATAATCTAATGATAGAGTAATTGCAGAATATTTTGAATTATCATGTGTTGGCCCCGATATGTAGCTGAAAAGTCGCATTACTTCTAGGAGAGTAAATAATACTAAATCGTCGTTATATATTAAAAGAAGTGTTCATTGTAATCCCCGCAATGCGTAGAATAATATTATAGAGTTAATCTACTAATAGTGTGAATTTAGAAAACCTTGAATGTTCATTTATAAGCCCGGATTCATAGCGGAAGTGCTGATAATGTCGGAGAAGATGTATAATACTAATATTTTTTTTATACTAAAAACTTGTTCATTCTGACACTCTTGTTACGTATAATAGTATAAGACTATCAGATCGCGATAGTACATTGGTAGACTGAATGTAGAATATTTTGAATGTTCATATATTAGCCCCGAATCCTTCTGGAATATCTTATATTCGGGGACGATGAATAACACTAAATCGTTGTTTCATATTGAAAAATATGTCCATTGTGATACCCACGATGCGTAGGAGGAAGATAATCTATTAAGATTATGAATGTAGAATGTTTTCAGTGATCATATGAACGCCTCGGTCCTTACCGGAGGAGCGTAATACTTCGGAGACGATAAATAACATGAGATGATCGTTATATATTAAAAGATTGAGCTCATCGTGAAACACGCGATGCGTATAGTAATTTGATGCTATAAGACAGCGTAGAAAAATAAGAAGCGTAGAAAAATATTCGGAGTGGGATATACCATATACCATATACCATCAGAAGAAGAAAATATACCATTAGAGTGGGATATTCTGTTGATAGAGTGAATGTAGAAATTTTTGAGTTGATTCGTAGTTTTATATTGAAAAATTCATCCATTGTTGTCCCCGGGATGCGCAGAATAATACAAGATAATCAGAGGGAGATAATCGATTGATACAGTAAGTGTAGAATATTTTGAATGACCATACGCTTGCCCCGACCTGTATGTGTGGAGTGTATTATTTCGGGGACAATGAGAAATAATAAATAGTTGTTTTACATTTAAAAACTTATTCATTTTGATACCCGCGTTGCATAGAATAATATAAGACAATCAGAACGATAAGATAATATATTGATGGAATGAATGGAGAATATTTTGAATGATCATACGTAAACCCAAACAGTACCGGAGAGTGTACTGTTTCGGAGAAAACAAGACTAAATCGTTGTTTTATATTAAAGAATTGCGTATACTGTGATTCTCGTGATGCGTAGAATAATATATGGCAATTGGAGCGAGATAATCTACAGTTGGAGTGAATGTAGTATATTTCGAATGATCATATGTAACCCGATACTTACCGGAGGAGCGAATTATATCGGAGACGATAAGTAGTATTGAATCGTTGTGTTTATATTAAAAAAATTGTTCATTTTGATACCCGCTATGTGTAGAATAAATCCATCAGATCGAGGTAATACTGGCAGAATTAATGTAGAATTCTTTGAATGATCATATTCAAGCCCTGATTTGTTCGGAGGATCGTATTTTTTTCGTGGACTAAAAATAATCCACAATCGCTCTTTTTTTTTAAAAATTTATTCATTGTGAATCCTGTGATGCGTAGAATAATGCAAGACTGTCTGATGGAGATAATTCATTGATAGAATGAATGTTGAATATTTTGAAGGATCATATGTAACTCCATATGTAAACCCCGATGTGTACTGCAAGGGTGTATAATTTCGGAGACTTTAATAATACTAACTATTTGTTTTATAAAAGAAAATTTGACAATTTGATATCTGCGGTGCGTAGAATAATTTAAGAGCCCCAGATTGAGTTAATATATTGATAGAATGAATGTGGAATATTTTGAATGATCTTACGTAGCCGCGATCTGATCCGGAGCGGCATATAATTTTGGGGAACATACATAGTACTGAATCGTAGTTTTATATCATCAAATTTGTTCATTTTAATTCCCGCGATGCGTAGAATAATATAAGACCTCAAAATAGAAGTAATATATTGATAGAATGTGTGTAGAGTACCTTGAATGATTATATGTAAGCTCTGATCCGTATCGGAGCGTGCAATTTGGGGACGACAAATTATACTAAATCGTTGTCCTACATTAAAACTTTTTAGCATTGTTATTCACGTGATGCGTAGAACAATATTAGACCATCATATTGTGATAATATTATGATAAAATGAATGTAGTGTAATTTGAATGACCATATGTAAGCCCCGATTTGTACTGGACTATCATATAATTTAGACGACAAATAATATTAGATCGTCGTTATATATTGAGTAATCGTGTTCGTTGTGATCATCGTGAGGGGCAGAATAATATATGACCATTAGATCGGGATAATTCATTTATAGAATGAATGTAGAATATTTAATGTATCTTGTGGAATCAGTACTGAAGAGCGTGCTACTTCGCGGATGATATATAATATTGGTCATCATATAATATGTAATTGTTTTCATTTTGATCCCCGCGATTAGGAAAATAATATAAAATAACCAGAGGGGATTAATCCATCAATAGAGTAATTGCAAAAATTTTGAGTTATCGTATGTCACCCCTTATCCGTACTGGAGCAACGTGTTATGTCGGGGTTGAGAAATATTATAGGTCTGTTGTTATATATAAAAAAATTGTGTTTATTCCGATGCCCGCGATGCGCAGGATAATATAAGACCATCCGATTGAGTTAATATCTTGATAGAATCAATGTAGGAAATTTTGTATGATCATATGTATTCCCCGATTCGTACTGGAGGAGCATATTATTTTGGGGAACATAAATAATACTGGTCGTCCTTATATACTAGAAACTTGTGTCTATTGTGGTCCCCGCGATGTATTTATTAATATAAGACCATCAGATCGAATTGATATACAGACAGATTGTAAGTCTAAAGTTTTGAATTGTCATATATAAACCACATTGCACGTACCGGTACACTATAAAGTTCATGCGTTGTAAATGATATTAGATAATGTCCATGTACAATAAAATTGTGTCCAGAGTTATCCACGCAAGCCGTATCATAACATAAAAACATCAGAGCGTTATATGTTGGCAGAGTTGAAGTCACATATGTAAACATCTTTTCAAGTACTGCTAACCCCTAACAATTCGGCCCAGAAAAAAAATGTTAGATAATATTTATTTAGCATAAAATTGTGTTTACAGTGATCCCCGCGTCGCTTAGAACTATATATAGCCGTCAGATACATATGATGTATTGAATGAATGGATTTCGAAACGTTTCAGTGGCATATACAAACCTTATTACAAGTACTGTCACTCCGTAACACTTCGATAAATAATATTAGTAGATATATATGTACAAAAGAATGTAGATATATATGTACAAAAGAAAGATTTCATAATGATAGCCGCGATGCGTAGAATGATAGAGGGCCATCAGATCAATATGATATATTGACTTTCGAAATCTTTGATCGGTTAAATATAAGCCTCATTCCTCGTAACACTTGGGGCTCGAGTAAGTAAAGTAAAAAAAGTAAAGTTAAATGACATTTATGTACAAAGAAATTGTTCTCGTAGTGAACCCCGCGATTCATCGAATAATATAAAGCATGAAATCGATATGGCGTTGTGACAGAGTAATTGTGGATCATTTTAAAGTGTCATGTGTAAACCTTATTCCACGTAATGGAACATTATAATATTTCTGGCATGATAATTAACATCAGATGATATTTATGTACGATGTTAATGTATGATGTTCATTGTGAATCCCGTAATATGCAGTATAATGACCAAAAACGATGTGATATGCTGTCCGAATAAAATGTGAAAAATTTTGAATCGTCTCATGTAAACCTATTTCCACGTAACGGAGCAGCGTAACATTTCAGGCTTGATAAATAACGTTAGATGATTTTTATGAGCAAAAGAATGGGTTTCATTGTGAACCCCGCTTTACGTAGAAAAATACAAGGCAATCACGTCTTAATTATATAATTTCAGAATGAATGTGGAAAATTTCGAAGTTCTATGTGTAAACCTTATATCACTTACTGGAAATCTTTAATATTTCAGGATGACAAAAAATATTGGATGATATCTATGTCAAAGATATCTCAAAGATGTTGTTCATCATTAATCCCGCGATGCGTATAACATGAAACCATAAAATCGATATGATGTTCAGAGAATAAATGTGGAAGATAAGGAGGGTAATATGTAGACATCATTTCACGTACTAGAACTACGTAACGTTTCAGGTATGTAAATAATAATAAATCGCATTTATGCACAAAAAATGTATTCTAAACACCGCAGTGCGTAGAATAAATTAAGACTATAAAATCGTCATGTTATGTTCACAGAATAAATCTGGAAAATTTGGAGGGTAACATATGAACCTCATTCCACCGGAATTCCGTAACATTTCAGGGTAGATAAATAAAATTAGTCGATATACGTGTACAAGTAGTGGTGTCCATTGTGAAATACGTGATGCGTACGTGTAATATAAGACCATAAAATTGATATATTCACCGAGTGAATATGGAAAATTTTGAACGATCTTATATAAAACTCATTCCAAGTACCGGAAATCCGCTTTATTTCAGACCCGATAATTAATATTATATGATATTCACGTACAAATAAATGGTTTTCATTGTTAATAGCGATGCGTAGAATGATATAGGAACATAAAATCGTTGCAGTATATTGACAGAATGAATTTGGAAAATTATGAACGCCCGTATGCAAACCTCTATTCGTGAACCTGGAACTCCTTAACATCTCAGGCTCGATAAATATTATTAGATGATATATGTGTACAAAAAATGTAGTTCAATTGTGGAAAATGTATGAATGTGGAAAATTTTGAATGTTCATATGAAATCCCTCATTTGACATAAAGAAATACCGAAACATTTCAGGCTGTTTAAGTAACATTAGAAGGCATTTGTGTAAAAAGGTGGTTCTCGTTACGATCCCAGCGATGCTTAGAAATATATATCACAAGAAATCGATATGACATACTGACAGAGTGAATGTGGAATAATTTGAAGCGACATATGTAAACCTCAATCCTCGTACAGTTAATCTATAATATTGCCGCTTCGATAAAAGTCGTTATATCATACTTATGTAGAAATACTGGTGTTCGTTGAGAACCGCGCGCTGCGTAGAATTATATAAGATATAAAATCGGTTAATTCACTGAAGGAATGTAAGCAGTTTTGAATGGACAGATATATGCATCATTTCATCTACCAGAACTCCATAATAATTCATGCTCCATAAATAACAAAGTGATGACATTTATGTACGGAAAAATGTGTACTTTGGAAATCCCGCGATGCGTAAGAAGATATAAGAGAATAAGATTTATAAGATACATTGACAGAATGAAAGTGGAAAATTTTGAGTAATTGTATGTAAATCTCATTCCACGTACAGAAAATTCGTCACACTTGAGGCACGATTAACAGTGTTAGATGATATTTTTGTACAAAGAAATGGTGTACATTGAAGAGAGCAGCAAGATGTGTAGTATAACGTTAGACCATAAAATCTATATGATATATTGGCAGATGGAGTGAGGAAAATCTTGAACGCACATATATAATCATCATTCCACGTATCTGCCTTCGGTAACACTTCGGGAACAATAAATAATATTAAATGATATTTATGTAAAATGTATGCTGTTCATGTGAACCCCGCGATGCGTAGTATTATATAAAACAATAAAATCGATATGATATACTGTCAGAATAAAGATATGTTCTCATATGTGTACCTACCTCAACGTACCGGCACTCCGTAACATTTCAGGATCGATAAGTACTATTAGGTGAATAGTCTGTACAAAAAATGATGTTCATTGTGAACCCCGCGATGCGTAGGATAATGTAGTGCCATTAAATCGATCAAATATTAACAAAATGAATGTAGAAAGTTTTGAACGTCATAATTAAAATCATTCCACGTATTGGAAATCCGTAATTTTTCAGCCTCGATAAGTTAGATATATATGTAGAGAAATCTGGAGTTCATTTTGAACCCCGCAATGTTTAATAAAATATAAGACCATTAAATCTATATGTTATATTGACGACTCATTCGACGTACTGAAACACCGTAATGTTACCGGCTAGATAAATAATATTAAATGACATTTATGTTCAATACATTTGTTATCATTGTGACTTTCTCGATGCGCAGAATAAACAAGGCCATCAGAACTATATAATATATTGACAGAATATATGTCGAATATATGTATAGAATGATCATATGAAACTACATACTAGGACTTTGTACAAATTTCAGATTCGATAAATAGTATTCGATGGTATTTATGTACAAGCTTGTTAACAGTAATTCCCGCAATGCGTGGTATAATAGAAGACCATTACATCAGTATGATTCGTGATGAAATTTGTGTCGAAAACCATGAAGTTTAATATGAAAGCATCGTTCCACGTACCGGAATTCCTTAATATTACAAGTTCGATAAGAAGTATTAGATGATACTTATGTACAATATATTTTGTTCATTGTAATTCCGGAGTTGCGTGGAATATTATAAGATCATCACAATCTTATGATTTATTGACAGAATAAATGTCGGTTACTTCGAAATGTCATATGTAAACCACATCAAACTTATTGGAAATCAGTAGGATTTGTCGCTCAAAAATTAATATTAAAAAATGTATACGCAGGATATGTAATATAATGTTCGGCCAACAGATAGATATGATGTGTTGCTTGAATGTATGACGAAAATATTGATGTGACATATGAGAAGCACATATCACGAAACAGAAATTTGTAATACTTCAGGTTATATAAATAAAACTGTTTAATATTTATGTGCAATAATCTCATATGCATAGTGAAGCCCGCGATGCGCCGAATAATATAAGACAGTCAGATCCATTATATTTATTGATAAAAATAAATTTTGAAAATTTTGAATGGCCATATGTAAACCTCATTCCACTTGTATTTAAATCGTAATACTTCTCCATAAAGAACGTTAGGTCATTTTTATATACAATGAAATAGCGTAACAGTCATTCCGGAAAGGCGTAGAGTAATACGAAATAATCAAAACGTTACGACATATTGGCAGAACAATTGTCGAAAATTTTACGTCATAAATGTAAACCTTACTCCACATACCGGCACAGCGTAATATATCAGATTCAATAAATATTCGACGATATCTATGTACCATAAAATGGTGTACACAGTGACCCCGCGAAACGTAGAATAATATAACACCAAAGGATCGAGATAATATTCAGACAGATTTACTTTCGAAAACTTTGACTCGTCATATAAAAGGCCGAACCGTATTTGAGGACCTTCATATTTCACAGTAGATAAATCATGTTTGATCTACGTTGTAATATAAAATATTCTGATCTTTGCGATCTCTACGATGTGAAGAATAATTGAAGACAATAAGGTAGAGATAATATATAAACAAAAAGAATGTCGTATATAGTGAGCAATTACATATAAGCCCCGAAAAGGTCTAGACTAAAAAAGCCGAGGTTGAGAAGCAATATTTGATCGTCGTTACATATAAAAAAGGTTTGTTCATTGTTATACCCACGATGCTTAGAATAATATAAGAGATTCAGATACAGAAAATCTATTGATATAGTGAAGGTAGAATATTTTGAATGAACATATGTAAGCCTTGATCCGTGCCGGAGGAGCGTATAATTTCGGGAACTATAGAAGACTCTAAATCGTTGTATTTTAAAAAATTTGTTCAGGCTAATCGCCGCGATGCGTAGAAAAATATAAGACCATCAGATAATCTATTCATAGAGTGAATGTAGAACAATTTGAATGATCATATGTAAGCCAAGGACTAAACCGACGGAGCGTGTAACTTCAGAGATGATGAGTAAAACTAAAACGTTGCTACATACTAAAATATTTGTTTACTGTTATCTCCGCGATGCGTTGAATAACATAATACCATCAGATCGAAGTAATATAATGAAATGAATGTAGAATAATTTGAACCAACGTATATAACCTCCGAAACTTACCGGAAGAATGTATTACTTCGGGGACGATAAATAACAATAAATCGTTGTTTTATATTAAATAATTTGTCATATATTAAATAATTTTGATTGCCGCGATGTGTAGAATAATATAAGACCATCAGATAGAGGTATTATATTGATAAAATGAATGTATAATATTTTGAATGATCATATGTTAGCGTCGAACCTTACCGGAAGAGCGCATAATTTCGATAAATAATAAATTGTTGTTTTATAAGAATCTGTTGTCTTATTAAGAATCTGCTCATTGTGATCCATACAATGCGCAGAATAATTTAAGACAATCAGAGTGTACAATTTATTGATACAGTAAATGTAGAGTGTTTTGAATGATAATGTGTATGCAGCAATCTGTACCGAAGAATGGTATTATTTCGAAGAAGATAAGTAGCTATTAGTAGCTACTTATCATTATTAACTATTAAACTAGCTAGTAGTAGATAGTTTAAGCATTGATTAATATTACAAAATTTGTTGATAGTGTTCCCCGTTATGCAGAAGGTAATATAAAGCCATCAGAAGTAGATAATCTATTCATAGACAGAATGTAGAACGTTACCAATCATCAAATCTAGGCCCCGATACTTACAATATACAATATATTGATAAGATTGATTTTGAATTATTTGAATGATCACACGTAAGGCCCTAACCGGCCCCCCTCTCCCGGTCGGTGGAGCGTGTAACTGTGAGGGACAATCAATAATAGTAAATCGGTGTTTTATATAAAAAGCTTTATATAAAATCTTTTTATTTTGATAGCCGTGACGCGAATCAGATCACACGTGACATTACTATCAGATCTAGATAATATATTGATAAAATGAATGTAGATTGTTTTGAATTACCATATGTACGCCCCGGTCGTTATATATTAAAAATTGTGGTAATCCTAGCGATGCATGGATTAATATAACACCACCAGAGTGATATAATTGATAGTGTGAATGTAGGATATATTGAGTGGTCATATGTTTGCCCCGATAAATACAGGAAGACCGTACATTTCGGTGACGATAAATAACACCAAGTAGTTGTTTTACATCAAGAAATTTGTTTATTTTGAAACATGCCTTGCGTAGAATAATACATCCGATCGAGATATAATAACATATTATTAGAACGAAGGTAGAGCATTTTGAATGATCATATGTAAACCCCGATACATACAATAGGAGCGTTTTATTTCGGGGATGATAAATAATACTGAATCGTTGTTTTATATTGAAAATTTGTTCTTTTTGATACACGCGATGCGTAGAATCATAAACAATCAGATCTGCATACTATATTGGTAGAATGAATGTAGAATCTTTTGAATGTTCATATGTATGCCCCAACCCGTACCGGAGTAGCGTATCATTTCGGATACGATAAGGAATAATTAAACGTTGTTTTACATTCCTAAACCGTATATTTACATTTCTAAAATTATACGCTCCTCCGGTACGGATCGGGGCTTATAATACTTTAAAGAATTATATATTCCCTCTATCAACTGATTACCTCAATGTGATGATTTTATATCATTCTACGCATCTCAGGATCGCAGTGAACACAATTTTTTATATATAACGATGATTTATTATTATTTATCGCCCCGAAAAAATACGCTACTCCGGTAAGGACGAGTCTTACACATTATCATTCAAAATATTCTACATTCATTCTAAAATTATATCATCTGTAACTGATGGTCTTATATTCTTCTTCGCATCGCGGTGATTACAATTCTTTAATACCCGAAAACGACATAATATTATTTATCGTCCCAGAAGTGGGCCGCTCCTGTCGGAACTCACTAATGATCATTCAAAATATTCTACATTCATTCTACCAGTATCCTGTCGCGATATGGTGGTATTAAATAGTTCTACGCATCGCGCGTATCAAAATGTACAAATTTTTTAATATAAAATAATATAAAACAACGATGTAGTATTTCTTATCGTCCCCGAAATAATACGGTCCTCAGATACGGTCTAACGTATGATGATTCAAAATATTCTATATTCACTCTGTCAATATACTATCTCGATTTGTTCTATTCCTATTATCACATCGCGGGCATGACAATGAAGAAATATTTAAGTATGAAACGCCGATACAGATTTACATACCGTCCCCATAATTATATGCTTCTCCAGTACGCATCGAACCATACATATTATCATTCAAAATATCCTACTTACATTCTATCAATATATTACCTCGATGGTCTTATATTATTCTGTCGCTGAATCTCAATGAACATTTTTAAGAATATAAAACGACTATTCACTATTTCTTATCGTCCCCGAGAACATACGTTCGACCGTTACATGTCGAGGCTTACATATGANACGTTCGACCGTTACATGTCGAGGCTTGCATATGATCATTCTAAGTATTTTACATACATTCTCAATAATTATATCGATCTGATCGTCTCTTGTTATTCTACGTATCGCTGATTCCGAATGAACAATTTTTTTAAATATAAAAAAACGAGTTATCATTATTTATAGTACAGGAAATTGTACGCATTTCCGGTACCGACTAGGGATAACATATGAAAATTCAAAAATTTATAGCTTCATTCTATCAATTATCACCTCGATCCGATTTCCTTATATTATCCAATGCATCGCGGGAATCACAATTTGTCAATTTTTAAAATATAAAGCAACTATTCAATATTATTGATCTTCCCCGAAATGAACCTGTCTCTCCGGTTTGGTACGGTGCTTACATGTGATGGTTCAAAATATTCTATATTCATTCTGTCAGTATATTACCTCGATGTGGTCTATATCTATTCTACGCATCTCGGGCATCAGTGTGAACAAATTTTGTAGTATAAAACACCAATTTAGATTTTTTGTCGTCCTCGAAACTGTTCGCTCCGCCAGTGCGGATCAGGGCTTACTAATGGTATTTGAAAATATTCTACATCATTCCATGAATATATTATCCGGAATGGATGGTTTTAT